>MU223558.1:578460-599722 GCA_018584345.1 Thuja plicata | reverse complement strand
AATGTGTCCTCGGGGGACAAAGAGGGTCCTAAGGGGTCACAGTACACCTTATCACGTGTTAGGACCCCTAAGAAGTCCCCATGACCCCTTTTGACACATTGGAACACTCAAGTGTGTCCCAAGAGGTCGTAGGATCTCTTGGGACACAATTTATATAAAATACATATTAATATATAATATATAAAATAATATATAATATATGATATATAATGTAACATTTAATATTAATATATATTATATAATATTTAATGTAAAATATATATTATGTAATATTTAATGTAAAATATATATTATATAATATTTAATATATATAATACATAATGTAATATATAATTTTTGATATATAATATATCATATGAAGGAGGGAGAAATGAGAGGGAAAATTAGGAGGGAGAAAGGGGAGGGAAAAAAATTTAAGAGGGAGAAAGGGGAGGAAAATTTTAAAAATCAAAATTCTGCCATCATTTTCGGGTACCCGATCAGGCTCGGTATTGCTTTGTACACCAAACCTATATGGTCAACTCTAAAAATGTCACAAAAAACATGTTTTTCCCTTGTTTCTCTGAGTTCCAGACTTCGACCATGTAGCTGACGACTTTTTTTTACTCAAATTTGATGAAACGAAAAGGGTATCTTAAGGAGATTATTAGCTTTCTATCGATATAATTGCTGTCAAATTTTGAATTCGGTAATTAATAATTAGTCATTTTCTAATTGAGTTACCTCTAAAGTGCTGATTTATATACTGATTGAAAACAACTATAACTTTCAAATGGTATAACATTTTTGAAATCCAAAAAATGCGTCACATTCTATGCTTCGCCTACTATATGTGAATTTTTTTTTTGAAATTTTTAAAGTTTTCAATGAGTTAAGGTGGTCAGACACAGGGGTTTTTTTATTTTGAAAATGTTGTAGGAGAAAATTCATAATTAATTTTTTTTTAGAATAAAATTACAAAAAAATATGCGTCACATCCGGGCACGAGTCTACTACTTATATATAAAATCTTATAAAACAAATATTATCGTTTGATTATGATTAAGGTGGTCAGACATACACCTACTTCTTATTTTTTTCCTGAAATTTTTGTACTGCTGCATTGAAATCTATACTTTTCACCAATTATATTTTTATTTTTTTTCAAAAAAGACCTAGTAGATTAGAAACTAAATTCAATTTCCTATAGATTCTATTCTTACAACTTTTTGATATTAGGTTGATAGCTAGTTCAAATTTTCACATCAAGTTGACTAACCCTGATTTGCTAATTTTTCATTGTCGCTTAAGGGCATAGTTTGGCCCCTCATGATCTTGCACATACCCATCCGCGTACTTTCAATGATCTCTTATCATAGGTTGTCTTCATAAGTTGGCATGCTCTTTTGCAACATGTATTCTAGATCCAACTCAGTGTCAAATCATAATTCCTAGCTGGTGGCAACTCCACACGATAGAATTCTCACAGATAAGTCAGGTAAGATCTTCCCTACTTTAGATTCACATTTCTCATAAAGATAATATGCTCACTAACGTGGGGACAAAATGTAATGGCATAAATTTTACAACCCGTATAGGATGCCATTTTCACATTTTGTCCGCTTTAGCCTGACGCAAAATCCTGTCACCCCATTTATCCCTATCATCGACCAACTCATCATCTAGCTCGAAATCCCTGCAACGAAGCCCTTAACAGTTTTGGACATGTGTGCGCCATGGAGACGTCTACAGGACGCACTCTCATCCATAAATTTGTAGATGTGCAGCGACCGTTGGAGCGTTATGAATTTGCCAACTTGCATTGTAACACTTCAGAATGATGGTTTATCTGCGCGAAATCCATTTGGCTCCATCAAACACCCTTTTGCAACCCTCATTTGGTCTTCTTGGATGTTGGTTCAAACTTCTAACAGTTTCTTGGACAAATTATTCACTCACTTGGTTGCTCATATCCTCTATTATCCACCATTTTTAGCTCTACACACCACATTGTTGTAGATTTTTCTTGATTATTCTGCAACTCTATCCTTCATACTTGGTCTTGTGTGGCGCATTTGAGCTCTCTGGCTTCACTTGGGGGAATTTTCTCTCATATCCTCTCTATGTTGAGCATATTTATCTTTCTTATCTCATTTCTAACTTATACCGTCTTTGTTTATTTTCTACACAGTTATCTATAACCGAAACTATCGTGTCTAATACTTGTCCATGGAGGTGGAAACACCAAAGTGGGGGTTTGACTGAGGCAAGCCTCTTTACGAACACAACAAATTTCCTTCTTCACTTGTGTGCAAGTTTCTATTGTGAGTTCGTGGGTTCAAAAGCTACAATCAGAACACATTATAATCCGTCAAATTAGGTTCTACTGCCTCTACTCTTCTCCTCATTTCATTTGCTCATAAAATATTCATAAATAGTTGAATCTTCCACACTACTATGTTGTTTTTGTCCTAGAATCACAATTTTTTATTTTCATTATCATTTCCTTTTATTTCATACACTTAGAGTAATTTTACTTCATATATTTATGATCTATTCATTTACCTTGATGGCATTTTTGTAGATCAATTATCTGTTTTATGCCCTTTTATTTCATTCTTGCTAAGTTCGAACTCTACCCGCACGAGACGTCAGCACGATGCGCTTGTGTCCATCAGTCACACTTTAGTCCTTGGGCCACACATTTGTCCGAGGCAGTGAGCTTACGAAGATCATGATTTAATTCTCTCAATTAGCTCTCTCGCTTTCTGTTATCAAAACATTTTAATCAATTTATCTGTCTAAGTTATTTGTAGCTGATTAGTTTAGTTTCTTTTGGACACTTACACATAAACACTTAATTGGCATTTAATCAATCTAATTCACATCTAGGCATCTAGACAATCACATTTAACCAACATATAATTGCATCAAGGTAACCAAGTAGTTTCCTTCATCTCGTGTCTGATCCCCCTAACACTCCTAGCTAGCAACGCGAGGTAGTGCAAGGAAATCGTGCATCCCCCGAGGTTTTAACCGACTTCTCGGTAGGTGCATTATTTTCTTCCCCACAAAATCAATTTCTTCGACACATTAGAGATTTAATCTTAAACTGTTTTATTACTCATTTAGATTGTAGGAAGTACATTGCAATCAGAGTAATTCATTTTATTGATGGCTTAGAACAAATACTCTTAAACTTTTTTTTGTTTCTTATTTAATTTACAAAGCTCAAATGGTGCAATTTTTTTTTGGCAAAAATCAAATAGAAATCAAAACTTGTGCACCTAACAATAATTAGGTTGTAATAAATTCATTATAAACACAACATTCTCACCAATTAAACTCTAAGCACATAAGCTATTTTTTTAATGGATATTATTGAGTTACATAAATATTAACATCTTCGTTCTTACAACTATATTAAAAGTCTCACTCAACTAAATTAGAGTGGTGAGATCCATATTGTTAAAATCACAAAGAAACAAAATGTTAGTCCTCTTTGCCTCAAGTATCTAAGTCTATGGTCCTATAGAATGATAAACACACCATTCTCACCAATTGAACTTTAAGCACACAAGCTATATTTTTCTTAATGGATATAATTGAGTTACATAAATATTTACATCCTTGTCCTTATAGCTATGTTGAGTGAAGGTTCATCTATATCAAAAGTCTCACACAACTAAATTAGAGTAGTGAGATTCATATTGTCAAAATCACAAAGAAATTGAACGTTAACCCGATTTGCCTCGAGTACCCAAGCCTATTGTCCTATAGAAGAAAGCTACCTAAGATTTCTCAACAAGTATTGTCATAATCACAAAGAAAATGAATATTAGTCCTCTTTGTCTCTAGCTTATATATGGTCCTATAGAAGAAAGCTACTTAAGATTTCTCTACAAGTACTGAATATATTAAGAGTCTTTAATTATATATGATTTTATATAAAATAATTCATAATTTTTTTAAAATTTGATTGTCATATTATTTTTTAGATACAATGTCTAATTAGTTCCACTAAATTTCTTGGGGCCTCATTCTTTATAATAGTAGAACCTTGTTCTAGGATGATTATGAACTCCTTAAAAACTATTCAAATTCACCAACAAACCAAAAACCCATTAACTAATGGATGATATTTTAAAATATATTTAAAAATAAATAATATGCCAAAGGGTTGTAGCTCAATTGGTTGGGCACAATTGGTGAGGATGATGGTACGCCAGGTTTGACCCCTATGTAATCCGGTTGTTTCCATCAAGAAAAAAAAATAAAAATATTTTAACTATATTTATCACATATATAAAACAACCATACATACAAATTTCTATTAAAAAAAATACTCCTAAATTAATAGTAATTTGGAGAACTAAAAAGTCAGAGCTCCAATAAACTCTGTAACAATTGTTACTTCAGAAATATAACAGATAGGAGAATCATGGCATGGAACTCTTCTGTTCTATAAAAATAAATCTTGAAACTGGTAAGAGAATCTGTCCTTAATGGATCGCTGATACACGTTATAAAAAGTAGAGATAAAATAAGCAGAAGATCACTAGGTATCCCCGGTTATACATACGATTCCAAAACATCTTTGTACATGTTCGAGAGGCAAACCCACAAGAAAAGAGGAAAAAAATACGCATCACGCTTTCTGCAGTGCTTATTGTTGAAGAGAATCGAAAGAAGTGAGATTTCGTTTTCTGATGTCGTGGCTGGTTCGATCCCTCGCGGCCCCGTTTCAAGAGCAAAACGAACAGACACAGAACATCCACAACGATGGGGACGATCCACGCGATGGAAAAGAAGAAAACCCTTCATCTACAGGCAGCGGAGTGAAGGAAGATCTTTCAGAACTTACAAATACCCTGAAACGCCAATTCTGGGGCGTCGCCCACTTCATAGCGCCGCCTCCCTCCGTCAAAGCCGCTGACGACCCTTCACCTGAAGACAATGATGTCCCTGATCGGTTTCAAACCGATATTTCTGGGAGATTCAAGACGGGCTTCTCGCGTATCTCCTCTGTCATACAGAGCCTCGCAACAGATCAAGATGAATCTCAATTTGAATCCGAGGATAAAATCATTGGGTCTCCTAAACCTGTGAATTTTTCAGCTAGTATTAGTGAAATTTCTAGGCTTGCGTCGAGTTTTCTGAGTTCGAATTTGGGGAAATTGAACGAGGGGGATGAAGATGGGGTTGTGGGTTTGACTGAAGAAGTTCTCGGCTTCGTAGCTGATGTGACGCAGCATCCTGGAACTTGGTTGGATTTTCCCTTGGACAGAGAAGATGGAGATGGTAAGTTTGTTTGTGAAATTTTCGAAAAGTTATCTGAATTATCTTTTTAGAATGGGTGCATTGTATTGATTTCCTTTTCAAAATAAATGTAAATTCTTCCTTCTTAAGAGACGGCAAGGGTATACCTTTGGGTTAGATGCCAAATTGAGAGCTATCTGCACTCCAGATTGTGTATGCAGCATGCCACTCGATACTACATAGTAATATGTCTTCCAGGTTCTGATCCTGGGGTTTATACGACAGGTATTTTGTGCTGGGATATCTTAATTGAAATTGACTCCTTTTTATTAAATAAGACAATTCGGGACCTTCTGGGGTTGAACGTCACAGTCATGGTCTATCTATTTTGCCAAGTTAGGGGAAACTTGCACCTGGCCTTGTCCATTTGGGTATTTGGCTTCCCAGATTGGATGCCATATGTAACTCAATACTGCAAGTCTTTTGTGGGTAATTTGAAAATGGCTTATAATAGGCTTTGAGTGCTCAACCCTCCCTCGGGTCTGGTAAGCCTTTGGCTGTCTATAAGGGGCTTGCTCTCCGATTAGAAAGTTAAGCCGTTGTCATCACTGATTGGCTTACCTTTCCTTCGGGCGGATAGATTGCGATCTTGTGCTAGTAAATATGAAATGGGATTTGATTTTTGATAAATTGTCTCCTTTTCAACCATGGTGACTTCACATCATGTCTGGCTTAGATGTCATAGCCAGGGTCTAAATCACAGAGGAATTGCACCTGGCCTTGTCCATGATATTTGTAGCAATCCAAATTAGATGCCATATATTGCTCCATGCTTCACATTAATAACTTTTGTAGATCCGAGTCCAGGGCTTTTCTACTCAGCACCATTGATTAACGATTGATTGCTAAGATGGATGGGAAAGGCTTGATTTACTGCAAGCTTTGCCATAGCATAAAAATTGGAAGAGGTATTAATTTGAACTATGTATATATGTGAAGCATAAAAGTCCTTAATTTACATAAGATGGTTTTATACGCTCATCAGTCTACTTTACCTTACATTATTGAACTTGCATATTGTTTGGTCGGGCTGTTTGATTTTGAAAAATGGAAGCTTAGAAGCTTCAGTTGTTTCTAATTCAAATTTTCAAAAGTACCGTTGCATATTAACAAACTTAGATTGAATTTTTTAAATATTGTCAACTCAGATCATAGTGCATAATTTTACAAACTTAGACTGAATATTTTAAACAATGTCAAATTAGAATAAGGTCCTCTTTGGACTATGGTAATCTATTGCTTTGGTTGTTTTATTAATCATCTAGATTCTCAGGGCGTCTTTTATAAAATCCCCTAGCTCATACATTTTTATATTTGCCAATTCATTCAATTTTGAAGTTTGAACATCTGCATGGGTCCTGCGGACAAGCTGTTCATGATATGAAATGTTGCCTTACAGTATAACGAAACTGGGCATTTGCATGCATGAACTAATAAATGAATTTGATGCATACTTATCCCGTGTGCTGGGCCAAACTTGCCATTCCTTTTTAGCATTGTGTATTATTTAGGCGCTTGTTTATTTCATTTACTTCAATTTTTTGGCCTTTCTTTTATTTTCGGTACCAGGAATGTTTTTTGCCAGCTAGACACATCTGCTGCACTGGTAAACACTTCTTTTCAGGCCTCATCTCCAAGACTTATACTCATCTTGCAAATGTTTACCTGGTCCTATACCAGGTACATGTCTGATTGCATTTAGTGGTTGGATCTTGTTATACAATTTTATTGCTAAGGATACATGAAAGATTGGGGACCCTATATCCTGTAGATAAGTGCGTATTGGCCTGCACCATCATGAGCACAGTATGAGAGTGGGTTTGGGGGAATTTGAGCAAGGTCTTCATTGCAGCCATTGTTCTTTCCTACCAACTAGTCTCACCCATGAGACGTTGGATCTTGTTAGACAATTGATATTTGGTGAAACAGGTTTTACCACACAAGGTAATGTCTGAGTTCTTTTACTGTATTGTTTTCTTGCAAACATGGATGTTTTGGATGCAATTGCCTTTTAAGCTCATTCTATCCTGTTTTGATGTATTATTTTCTTCTGCATACTTATCTTGTGAATGTGATTGCTATATAATTTAGTGGTCTACTTTGCTGGTGATAGAGTTCTCCTAGATCTTTGTACAAGGTTGATTGATTGAAGTTTCCTATGTTATAGAAGTGGTGTTGATGCTGACCAACTAGTAAACTGAGCTTAATGCTAATTTTATTATTATTTATGTCAACTTAATGTCCTCAAATGAACTGCAATTTGAAATGAAGAAACCACATTAATTACTTAAAGAAATCAATCTTTTCTTAGGTAAAAGTTAAAACTAATTGAGGTTTAAATGAAATTAGCTTATATTATCATTAGTTAATAGAAACTGAAAGAAGCAGAAGTTGCTGTTGGAAACACAAGAGCTACATAAATATTATAATTTTTCTGAAGCAGTCAAATTTGCTGGCATGAGAAAATTATTGTCTTCACATTACCTTACTAAGACGTCATGAGAAAAGGCTTGGAAAATCACATAGCATATGTTGCTGAAGTATTAAACGTTTATGTTACATAACTTAGAATATGTTCCACCGTTTTCCATTCTAAAATAATTCAGTATTTAGAAGAACCTTGTGAACCCGAAGATGTCGATGATCCCTCTACTCTTTTATTTCAACGCCTGTATTCTATGATTTGTAAGTGGCCGCTGAAGCTGATCTTCTGTGTGCAGATTTTGATATGTCTGATGTTCAGCAGGAGCATGCTCTGGGTGTTGAACGTCATGTTCCAAGTTTAGCTGCCCTAAGGATTGAGCTTTGCCCAGGTTATATGAGTGAAAACCGATTCTGGATGATATACTTTGTCCTCATACACCCTCGACTTAGCAAGGAAGACACACTTCTCCTTTCAACACCCCCAGTAAGTACTTTCTATATTTATTATTATTTAATATTGTTTTGACCACAAAGTTCCCTTACACAAGCAGTCCCATATGTTTGTCAATGGTTCTTTTTGATCTTCCAAGGCATATGTTCTGATATTTCCTACAGTTTATAGCAATGTTTGAACTTAACAGATTCTTGTAGGAGCAGACTTCAGCTAAGGAAATGTGTTGTAGGGATATTGGTTTAATTTTAGCACGCTTATAAACTTTAAACTAATCAAGGCTGAATTTTGTCTCCTAACTCCTTTTCTACGATGATGATTATTTGTTAAAAACTATTTGATGATGGGATCTAATAGCAAAGAAATATTTGCAAACTATAGAAATGTCAAAGAAAATTGCTCTAAATGATAAATTCTGGAAAGCTGTAATTTTTATTCATGTTATGTTGAGAAAAACAAACAAGGACAATCATTTTGACCATATATATTATTCTTTGTGAACAGCAGATGGAAAATCTGTTTGTTTCTTCTGGAATGGAAGTCAAATTGATTTTTTTTGCTTTTACTTAAAATCCAACTCTCGTAATATTATTTTCTGAGCCTCAAGATTTCCCAAATTATGGGAATTAAATGCTTTTAAAAGCATGGATGCAAGTAGGTTATGCCGACTTTATTGTCCAGGTTTGCTTTTCATATTTCAGTCCTTAAATTTTTCCTGTTTGCTTTGGTTCTTAGGAGCAAGATGCTTAGTCTTGCAAGGTTTTCTTGAAAGTATTAAATCAATGCATTTTCAGAATTTTTTTATATTTTGCATTAATCTATATGCTTTTTTGTGTTTCCAATGCCCGCCCCAAATAACTTTGGCAGTTTGGCAAGTATGTTTTATATTCTGACTAGATGAAAAACTATTAACTGGACCATTTAATGCTTATATCTTGAGCTCCACAGATATTGGAGGCCAGAGCTTTGCTTTCACAGGAGTTGCAGAGAAGAAGTATGACTGAATCAAGTAATTTTGAAAGAGGTTTGGACACTGCAGAAGGAACAAGTACCGTGGTTCCTCAAAAGCCAGAAAATGAGCACTTGTTACCAATTACAAACAACCATGAAAAGGCAGAAGTCATCGAGTCTGTATCACCTGCAACGACAACATCAGTAACTTCTAATAACGTTGAGGGAGATCACCAACTGACTAGTATGAGAGAAACACCTAGTCAGACAATTCCAACTGAGGAGATATCTGTTCAGAATAAGGATGTGGTGACAGGGTCTTCAAATCAGTCAGATCTGAACCACGATGATGAAGATCAAGAGGTAGAAGACTGGCTGCGAGAAGAAGCAGACGGACATGAAGCACCTACAAGCAATGCCTCAAAATTGGGAAACGAGGAAGATGTTTCTTTTAGTGATCTAGAAGATGATGACGATGATGCAATTGAATAAACAGCTTCTCAGAGTGTATCATGCATCGGAGTATTCATCAGAAAACAAAAGATGATCAATTCAGTTCAATAGAGGTCTTTGTGATTAACATTGTGCTAGTTGAAATGCAGTCAATGCAAATAAATAGGAATTGAGAACTGTACATTCAATTAAATGTCAATTCCTTGAAGTTGTCAACAGTGTTCAGTTGAGCAGCTGACCAAGATGACAGTGCTTACAATGCCGACTTTGGTATAAGACAATGCTTTCTGTTATGGGCAAAATATGTGTTGGATACTCAGTGTGCAGAGTTTTTGTTGGCTGTTTTCTTTTCACTTTTATATAAACGATGTATATAGTGGTTACTGATACTGTATTACCATCTTTGTTAATCAAATGTTAATATTTTAAGCCATTTGCTTTTACCACTCCAAGTGTGCTTCTTTTTGTGTTTTGCAAAAATATGTCTAGTGATTAGAATTTAATTGCTTAAATTGGATTCTAAGCCAAACTTGGCAATTTGTGGCCCAACAAAATTCGGCCGTGTTTAGCAATGTAAAAATCTCATTACGTTGAATTATTGCATCATATCTATTGGGGAGAATTTTATTTAGAGTAAACTTTTTTATGCACGGTCTTTAGATGATAGGATTTTCCGAATTTGGTAATACCATTTCCAGTTACAGGGGTATCTTACATATATTTATCTTAAGATTGCCAAGATAAATTTTGAGGTAACAGTGCTGGATTTGTCACATTTGTCTTATAGTTGCCTCAGAATGATATCTCTCCGCGATATTCAAATAGATATATCTAAGATATGCAAGCTGTAGCATCTGTGATCATGGCATTCTTATTCGTTTATATGCTCCGATATGAAACATTTAAATAGATAAAAAGAAGTATTTACCACCAATATATGTTTAATAGGCATCAATATTGTTGTTGCTATATATTTCTGTTAAAGCGGTGGATTATGAAGCAGTTTTAGTCATTTAAGAACTGTATTTCTATAGGACTATTTGGCACGAAGCCTGGAATTTGACGGTCACCCCTGCCTGTCATATGATTTATTTTTATGACGGGTTTGGTCATTTTAATGTCTTTCATTTTATGTTTTATGAAAAATATTGATTGTTAAAAAAAAATTGTTTGCAAATAATTTATATTAAATCTTTTTAAATTAAAATGATTCTAAATTAATAATATATAATACCATATAGAAACTTTTATTTGTGCTATAATGAAAATAAAATTAGAAAACAATTATAAATTAATAATATATGCAAAAATCTCAAATTAAATTATTATTTTTTAATTAATTTAAATATATTACATTATATGCTAATATTATAAATTAGCAATAAATGCAAAAATCTTAAATTTGTTAAATAAATTTCTAAAATTCATATATTTTATTTAAAAAAGATTTTAAATTAATATGAATATATAATAAACAAAATAGAAACATATATATTAGGCAACAACCTACAACACAACGAAACAAATCATAATAATTAAATCTCTCCATATATTAACGTTATATTTACAGATATAGCAATCAGTAACTGTAATTGGAATATAACATGTATACAATTGTTTTGTATTAAGACTGGGCAAATTATCATTTAGGTAAATAGATGAATATCATCATTAAATTCAACCAACTAATTATAGGTCTAATGAATTATTATTAAATTATTTAATGAAATCTAGAAGAAAATAAAAGATTTATATTCATATCGGAAAAAAAGTGTACATTGTTTTGCAAAAAAGAATTCTTTGTCAACAACTACATTCAACTATTCTCGCCTATTGTAGTATCTTGAAACTATTACCCACCAAAGATCTACAGATTATCTACAAAAAATGCAGGCTTCTATACATATACCAGCCTTAATAATCTAGATACCCCTACACAATACCCATTGCATAACCAAACATATGTAGACACATTAACAAGAACTACCACAAACCAGGAAAAAACTGATACATATAGACCCCAACAAACTTAATAGAGCCTTTCGTGTTTCTTATCTTGCGAGCTGTGAAGGTATGTGAACAAGGAACCTCATGGCTGATTGGGAGGTGTCGTTCTTCCGCCTCCTTCATTCTTTTGGCATGGGTCGCTCTGGCTCTGATAAGACAATCCCTCTTGCATCTCTTGTGTGTCGGGCCTCTGGCAATTTCCTCCACGTCCCTCTCGTCATCTGCCCACCAGTCTTCTCCCGAGTCTGGCAGTGAAGGGAAGTCCAAGTCGGCCAACTCCAAAGTGTCTGTCCGGCACCCAGTAACCCTCTTTATGTTTATAATTCTTCAGCTAGGCCATCGTTGGTGGTGGGAGGATGACAATCGCCTTCTACAGGAAAATCAAATTCCTATCTATACTGCCCAACCTATCTTTCAGCTCATCCACTTCCATAGTGATAATGAGGGGGAACCTCTTGATGACACCCTTGAAACCCCGCTCCGGCCCAAGATAGTATTGTTGAGCAACATGAATCATGTTATGAGCATAAACATTATCTAATAATGCTTCAATTTCCCCCAAATACTTGTGCTAGAAGAGCCTTTGGCACAAGTTTTTGTCCTTGGCCTTCGCCACCCCTTTGGTAAGAGTGAAAGCCAAAAACATGCTCGTGATATCAGTGTTCACTCTATACTTGTGATAGGTCCACATGCATTCTGACCCCAACACCTCCTTAACCACATGTAGTATGAGTGGATGCCTGAGTGAGAGGATTCACAACATGCGTTTATCTGTCACTTCTCCTAAAAAAGCCACCATGTTTCTTGTAGGCTCCAAACAAATGGGTGTCTCCATATCTCCAGGTGTTATGCTTTCTGCCTTCAAAGACTGTGACTCATTATTCCACTGGTTGTGGCTATATAGATGAGTAACACTTGTCTTAAATGATCCAAATCTTTTTCCAGATCTCGCCACAATCATTCCATAAAGAGACCATCTTTTCTACTGTACCTTCCAATAAATGTCATAATGATAACGTTTGGGACGTTTCACCTTCGTACTCTTATAGGGTCACTTCCTTGTCCAAAGCAAGTTGTCATGATATCTCCGCACCATTGTCATTAATGATACATCAGGAAATCCTTCATATCATTTATGACTTGATACCCTGGCACTGTCATTCCTAAAAGATATCCCACTTGTAACCTGTACCCGATGTCCCGTCATAAATGCATTCCCATTCCCAATGCTGGGGAAAAGGTGTCACATGTACAATGTGCGAAGGGGACTAAGAGGCGCTTAGATCGAGGTTACTAACTTCAACCCTCAAACGGTTTAGATGCATATCACTTTTGAATTTCTTAGGCCCTATGCTCATCTTCCTCACTAATGGCTTGTTTGGAAAGTTCATCTGCCGCAGAGTTGCCTTTGCGGTAGATATAACTGATTTTGAAGTCTTCAAATTGTCTAATATTTTCCCTGATTTTCTTAACCCACCTATTGAGTTTCCAGTTTGGTGTAAACTCTTATCGAATAGCATTAACCACAATCATAGAGTCACCTTCGAGGTGAATCTTTCTAGCCCCTAGTAGAGTACTCATTTCCAACCCTTTCATGGCCACCCTAAATTCTGTAGTATTGTTCGTGCCCATACCAATAGAATCCTTATGCTCAACTATAATCTCTCTAGAATCATTTATAATAACAATTCCAATCCCACTTGGACCAAGATTCCCATGCGCCGCCCCATCGAAGTTCACTTTGACCTAGCCTGACTTTGGGGTTGTCCATCGTGTGTTGGCATGAGCTTTATTTTTATCAACAACATCAGTAATACCAACCATAGCCGGGACATTAATTCCTTTGAAGACTTTGGTTATATTGTCATCCCATAGTGAAAAGATCTTGTTTTTGCTTGACTTCTTTTTTGTAGTTGTATTGACAAGTTCTATAGCAGAGGCCTCAATTTTGGATATCAACCGTTCTCTTGTCATAGATTCATCTCTGAAAACTCTCTTATTACGTTCCTTCCACAGCTCCCAGACAACCATTAAGGGGGTGACTTACCACATACTATCAAAAACACCCTTCCTTATGTGAGAAGGCCATATGTAGAACCAACCTTCTAGGGTTTTGGCCGGTTTGGGTGTTTGCAGGTCTAGTTTTTGAAGGAAATGATTCCAACAAGACTCAACACAAGGAAACATAAGCAAAATATGGTTTTCATATTTTGTTTGCATAGAGGGCACCGACCTGATCCTATGATCCCAATTTGATTCAACATGTCTTGTGTCAAAATTCAGCCTTGGATGGTGATCCAGGAAAAAGCTCCCACTCTGGGCGAGCAATCTTTACCCCATAACAAGTCTTTCGGCCATAATGGGTCTTCAACAATAGCTTCCTGGACCTTATAGCCAATCCTAACCTTGTATTCTCCATCACGAGAAGCCCCCCAACGAATCTCATCGCTATGACCTGTCCACACGATCTCTCGTGTTTGTAATTTCTCTGCCAATCTCCACACCTATTTACCATTAGACCTCTCCACTGATCCATAGTATGATATTCTTTTACCTCATTCTCTGGTTGTTTCTGCTTTGATCAGGTCTATGTTCGGGAGAGTATACAGTGTCAAGTGGCTTTCCCACGAGTCTTCTCAGAATTGGGCTTGAACCCCATCATTTATTTCTCATGTGATGTGCCTTGTGATTATTTTCCTACACTCCAAGATGAAATTCCAAATGACGGATCCCCCTGGAGGATCAAGTGTATTCAAAATTTTGATCGGCTCATCAAAGGCCAAATATTTTCTTCTCAGTATTTGGACCCATTTCCTGTTACCGTCTCAGTAAAGGCTCTATACTAGTTTAGCACCCATATCTAAATTCATATTGTGAATCTCTTTGATACCAACCATTTTTGCACTAAATGCTTTGCTTATTCATATCCTCCAGGCCATTCCACAAGAACCTCCACATTATTTGTATTAACCCATCACCCATAGCCTTGGGGATTTTCATACATGACATTGAGAAAATGTGGATGCTTGATAGCATAGAATTGATCATGACGATTCTACTAGTAGATGACAACCATTTTTCCTTCCAAAGATCCATTTTGTTTTTGCAGTTTGTAATAAGATTGTCCTAGTAGCATTTCTTATTCATTCCTCCGAACAAAGGGACACCTAAAAATCTCCTTGGGAAAGAGGCAATTTTTATGTCTAAAATTCTGGCTATATCTCTCTACTAGGCCTGGTTGTACATTGAGAAAAAGACCTTTGATTTTCTTGAATTAATTAACTGCCCAGAAGCCCTAGTGTAGATGTCCAACTTGTTTTTGATAACTCTTGCTTCTTCTCTACATGTTTTTCAAACATAATCGTGTCATCCGCAAATTGGTAGTGAGTGGGATTCTCAATGCCAGGATAGATTTATGTACCCTTCCATTTACAAATTATCCTTTGATGTCGGACAACCCTACCCAAGGCCTCAACCATGATGATGAACAAAAATGGGGATAAAGTGTCCCCCTGCTTTATCCCCTAGTTGAAGGAAGAATCCTTGTGAAACACCATTTACAAGGACTGAGTATTATGGGTTTGAGATACAACATGCCACCCAACTGACCCAATCTGCTTCAAAGCCAAATTTTTGGAGAACACTGATTAGGAATCACCTATCCACAATATCATATGCTTTGTGGACATCTAGTTGGATAATCATTCTAGTAATTATGGCTTTCTTGGCTGAGTCAATTGCCTCATGGGCGATGATTATAGTTTCCACAATTGATCTACCTGGTGAAAAGTCACTATGTTCATTTGAAATTATCTTGTCAAGGACCTTCTTTAATCAGTTCAAAATAATTTTTGTTATGATCTTATAAATAGTGTTGCACAATGCTATGGGTCTGTAATCTCTCATTGTCTGTACCTCTTTCTTTTTTGGTATTAGCGCCAAGAATGTGTGGTTGAAAGACCCCATCATCACCTTATTTCTTCTTGACTCCTCTACTTCCTTATGGAGGTCAGTGCCACTGATGTCCCAAAAAGCCTGATATAATCTAACTGAGAATCCATCCAGACTAGGAGCCTTGTTTGCTCCAAGCTTGAAAACTACCTTCTTGGTTTCCTCCAGGCTGATATCTTTACAAAGTTCCCTACTATCTTCTTCATTTATTAGGGTAAGAATATGGCTCATAAATTTATCCCTGTCCTACTAATTTTATTTCATTTCTCTATTGAAGATTTCCTGGAAATATTCAATCGTTGTTTGATTGACTCCTCGACCGTGGAGGCTCTGCAGCCATCTGCCCTAGTTATCTCACTTATTTGGTTTATGCTTCTATTCACCATTATTTCTCTATGAAAGTATTTGATATTTTTATCCCCTTCCTTCAGCCAAGCTTCCCTAGATTTATGTTTCCAAAAAATTTCCTCCATGATTTCTTCGAGTTCTAATTTAAGCACCCGCTCTTTGTCAAATTATTCAGTACTCATACCCCTTCAATGAATTTATCATTAAGGCAAAACAACTCATCTTTCACCCGTATTTTCTCGTTGAAGATATCTTTAAAGCTATTATGATTCCATTCTTTAAGATTCTTCTTGATATGTGACAATTTCTGCTTAAACTGATACATTTTTGTCTTATCCCTACACTGGACTTCACACCACCATCCTTTTATGAGATCATGGAGGGACTCATCTCTCAATCACATATTTTCAAAACGAAAGGGAGAACCTCCTTTGGGTTGCTCTTGATTGAAAGCTAATTGAATAGGGAAGTGATTTGACCCCATATATGGGAGTATCAACGTCTCAAGAATGTCTTGGGATTTATCCTAGCCTCCAGTTATAAAGAAGCGATCTAATTTCTCTACAATGCCGGTAAAACCTTTTCATCTATTGTTCCAGGTGAATCTTTCATTTTTGGAAACTATTTCCCTCGAGTTGATGTTGTACACCCATTCTAGAAAGTCTTGGTGAACCCAAGAAATATTTTGTATACCTCCTTACTTTTCTGAGTTATCCAAAGTTACATTGAAATCACCTCTGACATTTTTCAGAAGATCATTTTTTTGCTCCATCCAAATTTTTATCTCCCTCCACATAATTATTTTGGCCAGAGTGGAAATTGGCCCATACACATTTACCACTTGGAATTCTGTGTGTCCACTCTGGATTCTGCACCTAATTGCCATCCAAAACTAGCAACTCTTGATTAATGTGCAAGATACAGTCAATGGGTTCCATACTATTCCAATTCCTCTCGAGGCTCTGATTGCTTCTACAAACAAACCTTCCCACTTCTTCCATGCTCTCATGTGCATCTCACTATCAACCTTATCCCATTTGGTTTCCTGTAACAATATAATATCTACCCCGCTTTGATCAATTTGATGATTGATCAAGTGCCACTTGCTAGGGGCATTGATACCCTAGCATTCCAGGTAAGGAGATGCATTGGTCCTCGGGAATGACACACTCCTTCCCGTTTCTAAGTTTCATTTGGCCTTTTGCGTTGGAAACCATTACCATTTTTGAGACATTTGTCTTGCGCCCCCTTTTCTTTGGTACTATTACTGAAGGCTTCTTACACTTAGAGGATGTTATTCAATGGCCAATTCAACCCCAGTGCATACTTGTTCATTTTCTGATTCTATATCTCCTTCTGAGTCTATATCCTCAAGCCCTTATGCCTCAGTTATCCAATCATCATTTGATCCCCCTTGTTGGTTGTTGTCAGTACACTCCTATTCTCCGATATCACATGTATGTTCCAATGCCTCTTCCATGTGCATCACCATATTTTCTAAGGAAGAAATATGTGTTTCTTCATGGATAGCTATATCCAAACTCTCTCCTTGGAAGGATCTTCCCCGGGGGATTCCTTATAAACAATCAGTTGAAGTTTTTTTACAACTTCTTGTTCTAAAACCATCTCTTGATTTTCCATGGGGATGTCCTCTTATCCTTCCTCAGTTGATTCATAGTCAACATTATTTGACCCAAGATTCCTACCTTCCCCAACCTCCGTACTTTCCATGTTTGTAGGGATCTCATTTTCGTCATTCAGGCATTGTTTCTGGATGTGAGATTGAGTATTGTCCATAGCTTGTTGAATCACCCTTTGTTTCCAGGTGCCTGATTCCATCTGCAATTCCATCTCCCAAGGTAGTTGTTCGGAAGGATGAACTTTAACACACAATCGACATAATTCCCATGCACCTCATCTATTTTAATACCATCAGAGGTGTTAGTACTCTCAAATTTTGGAGAAATTTGGAGTGACTAAGTAAAAATTTATGTAAGGCAAGGTGAATACCCCCAAAAAGCTTCTGGAGAAGGCCTATTTTGAATGCTTCTAAGAAGAGACCCAATGTTTTCTAGGAGAAATCACTTGGAGAGTGGGTTCAACACCTTTCATTAAGCAAGTACAGTGGGTCTCAACCCTCAAAATTTAGTTTTGACATGTTTTGGAGATGGCCATTTGGAGGTGTTCGCCCAAATCTGCACTTTGCATGTTTTCCATACTTTTCTAAGTGACCCACTTCAGAGGTTTGTATCTTGAGCCCAGTTAATATTCATGGATTAAGGGTTGTTGTAGTATGTTTTAGGCATGGAAGTGAATCTTTGTACCTTTTTAGACCCCTGTGAGTTTATTTGATAAGTAGGCCAAAGCCATTCTGTTTGTATTTTATTCAGTTTCTCAGAATGTGAAAGTGCAGAATTCCGAGTGCCCTACTTTGAGGTCTTGCAATTTGTACCCGGTTGGATTTCATGCAGAATTGAATGCTCCCCTATATTTTAATCATGACAAAGTTTCCCCATGAATATTTTAAGACTTATGCCAATCTGTCTGATTAGTTTTCTCAGCCAATTCTAAAAGCAATTTATTCAGGTTTCCAGTGTTGACAGAGTTGCGTTTTCAGGATAGTCATTTTTAGAGGTGCATAACTTGTGACCAGTTGATGCCTATATCAAGCTAGTTGTTGATCCACACTTATAGCATTTTAATGAACCTGTGTGCAAAATTTCAAAACCTCAGGAGTCCATTTGGTATTTTTACCAAATCAATATGAAGTGAAATATTATTTGTTTTGAGTGTGCATCTGCAGAACAAGTGGAAGATAGGTAAGTTTGAGCATTGATAACTTACAAATATGAGGGTATCTGGTATTCTCATCTAGCGCACGTTCTCTTTGCATCTCAATTTTCAAATTGGTTCAGTGGTAGCCTCCTAGAGGGTCATTTGATATTTTTATCAGGAGTGTTTTAGGTTGGGTTTCAGAATGGTTCCCATGTATTAGTTACAGAGTAACTGGAAGGAGAAATTTTGATGGTGAATATTTTCCACCTCATGGGGAGTCATGTAAAGTTGTTTTATGAAGTAAATATGTATATGCCAGGCATCCTATCTACTAAGTGTCGAGGTCCCTTGATGTGATTCAATTAGTTTTTAAGGGCAATTCTGAAGGCAAATTACTCATTTTGAGCACTTTGTAGGAATGGTTAAAGTTTGGGTTTTAATGGTCAAATGTGCTAAAGAAGAGCTTTGGGACGAGTTTGGAAATCCATCAAAGTTTGAAAATATGGGGCATGGTTGTAGGCATGTGACTATTTGACAGAAAGACCTCAATGAAGTGTGAGTGCAAAGAGTGTGGATTCAGTGAATGACATGTCTGCAAGAGTTGCATATGGATTTTTTGAATTGGTATCATGAATATTTCAAGAAAATGCTATTTCTGGGTGTAAAGCCAACTTTTGTGGCTCTGTTTTCATACATGATGCCCATGAATTCAAAGGAGAGAGTTGCAAGGTGCATGCAAAATGTGGATGGGCCGATAGACGAAGGGCCTCCATATCTTGTAAGCAATTTAAAATGTGGAGGTAAAGACCAAGCATGACCAAACATTCCTCCCTGCCTGTGCACCAATCTACATGATTGACCCTCGAAACTTTCAAGCTAATGCCATAGGCAAGTTTGAAAACTTTAAACAAGTGAAAACTTGCAAATGTAAAACAAACTACACATGCCATGGAATGTGTAGGAGCAGACTGCACAAGCCTATGGACAAGGAAAGGATACACAAAGCATGTAGAGGAGAAAAACAAGACCCTGCACAACAAATACAAGGAGGACTCAGCAATGGTGGAAGCCAGCATAGATGCTTTTAAAAAACAAAAGTTTAAAAACACTTAGAAATTTTAAAGCAAATGCTAGCGTGGAGATTGATTGGTAGGTTGCGTTGAGAAACAATGGAGTTTTGCAAGAGACAACTAGTGAAAGGCATGGAAGGTGGAGAGTTTGGCATGGGGGCTAGCGCAGGAATGAAGTGTAAAGGAGGTGAAGTGCTGGAAAATGAGTAGAAGGAGCATTGCGCAAAGAGGCTTGCGCTAAACAAGAAGGTCTGCGCAATGTTTGTGGAAGCCAACATGAAAGCTAAAACATTTAAAACATTCTAAGAAATGTGCAAGGTGCCATCAAAACCCTACAAAATAGCCATGAGGAAGGCTGTGAACAATATAGAGGATGTATGTGCAATTTCTTGTAAAACTAATGCAATTTGCAGGTGTAAAGGAAGGAGCTTGCGTTTTGGAAATGAAGGTGAGCATGCTGTGTGAATCACAAAAATATGTGCATGGAAATGTGGAAGAAGATGAAGAAGCTGCGTAGGTTAAAACTAAAAATCTTTGAAGGCATGTTAAACATTAATCCCACATGCATGATAAACTGGTCTTTTTGATTGTTTTTATATGCCAATGCATATAAGCTAATGTGAAAAAGAGCCAAGAGGCCCATTGCACTAATAGATTTGACCCTAAATTGCGACCAAACTTTTCGACCAACTTCCAAAATTGTTTTGTTTGGTCGCAATATAATAGTTAACTTTTCTTTTTTTTACTTTTATGCCCGTGTTGGTCGGAATTTCGACCAACACGTGCATAAAGGTCAAAAAAAAAGAAAAGTTCTCGCATTTTTACTTTGTTGAGCTTGTTCAGGTAAAAATAGGAGGGAGGGTTTCAGAAGCGCGCGCATCTTTCAGTTCTAGCTGTTCAGGTAATTATTAGTTTTTCTCAAATATGCACTTTGCATTATAGGTTCGCAGTATTCTTCTTCTGTTTTATCGTTTGATGTTTCGCGGATTATCTTTGTTTCGATTCATGCCATTTTATGCGACGGAGAGAAATAATTACAAATGTTTTTGGGTCATACCTGTGGAGAAAGACAGCATGTTTTGAGAGGCCGAGCTTTTCTGTTAATTGTCTTGTAGGAATATTAGAGATAATGCTATGTTTCTTCATACCGCTGGGTTCACTTTTTGATTTGGTATTAATGTAAAGTCGAGGCTGGGCAATGGGTGCTTCTCATTGCCAGCACTCTGCTTCGTCGGCCTAGTTTCTCTGCTTATTATCTGCTTTGGCGTTAACGTTAAATTAGAGTACGAGTTAGGATGCTTTCTTCACCTCAATGTTCTGATTCCGGGAAAGGGAGTCTCTTCTTATTATTTGCTTTCTCAGTAATGCAAATTAAAGGTTAAATTAGGACCCTTTAGTCACTGCTAGTGCTCTGCTTGTTCAGACTGGATTCGGCGCATTTTCTGTTTTGTCATTTATTTAGTTAAGGTTCCTTTGCGAGTAACACTTAAAATACCAGAATGTATTACATGCTTAATGCTGGCAGTAAGCTAAG
>MU223558.1:554375-566521 GCA_018584345.1 Thuja plicata | reverse complement strand
TTTATATTATATATTATAGAATAATATATTATATATTAGAAATTTTAATAATTATTTATAACATTTATATATATATTAAAAATATAATACATTATATATTTTAGAATATATAATAATTATATATTATGATATTGTTAAAATATATTGTAATTGAAATTTGTAAACAATAAAATATTAAATAGAGTATCTCATAAAAATATACTATATTGTAAATTAAAAAACTAATTTCAAAATAAATTAAATGATAGATGAATTATATATTTATAACTATGGTTAAAAACTTTCCCAATAACAAATTTGGTGAAGCTTCGAAAAAAGGGGTCCTATAAGACCAAATCAATTAAACCAATCATAAAGTAGATAAGTAATTTATATCATTTATTTAATTCATAAATAAATATTTAAACATTAGAAATATTCTAATAGCAAAAAATAGTGACTTAGGATTGGTTCATTGGCGCAAAACTAATTCACGAATGGTGCACAACGGAATGCAATAGTATATTGCCTAGGGCAAGTACAATAATATTGTACTTATAATAAATATAGATTAAATTTAAATTAAATATTTATTTATTAACCTTTTTTGACAATAAATTAAAAATATTTTTTTATCTTTTTAATAATTATTTCTATTAGATAGATGAATTATTTTGAATCTTGCATATATGGATTATTAATTTTCATTCTTCTTTATTAGCATTGTATTTATATGGATAACTTACTAATACTATAAAATTTTAAAAATAAAGTAAAAAATATTTTGTAATACAATATGTAGAATATCATTCTTTACAAATTGAATTTCAATCTTCAATCTAATCTAAATATTAAATAATATATATCAAAATTAAATAATACTTAGGATTCTAGGATAAGACTTTAGGCTTTGGATTATGATTATTGTTGAATTAGGGTTAGAGTAAGCATTAGAGTTAAGTTAACATTGGATTTAGTTTTCCTAATATTTAAATTAGGGTTAGAGATATTGTTAGGATTATGGTTCAGTTGTACTACAATAAGGGTTAGAATTATGGTTATAGTTGATGGGGATTACATTATGTGTAATATTTTTAAACAACTAAATTTACCTATTAATTTACATTTGTGTGTTATTTTTTTATCGTCATATTTTGTTATTTTATTATTTAAAATATTAAACTACATAGTTCAAGCTTTGAAACCATATGAAATACTCTCCAAGTCTTTCTGCATGAGAGACATCACCCGGACCCCTATACCGACTACTATCTATGCTTTCTCTATTGCATTTACATGATTAACCATGCTCATTTATATACAAAACATGTGTAACACCCCAAAATTGGCATCATGCAACCCTAACCAATTCTGTTGCATTAATCAACCTTCTGAATCATCAAACCCCTATTGTACTAGGCAATTCTAAGTTTTGACTGACTCTACTCGACCTAAGTGTCAAATGCAGAAAACCCTAAATCTGCATTAATCATACATTGTATTTAATTCTTAAATATCAATCATAATTGGCTAAATAAACCTAATGATCGAATTAATTTAATTATAAAGTCCTGGAACTTTAATTAAATTAAATTCACCCCTTTTAGCTAAAACACATAAAAAGGAATTAAATAATATTTAATTATTAAATAAATACCCTCATTTCAATAATTGAATTTAATTGTTCAATACTTGAGAAAATGAGGTCATATTCTATTTATTTAATTGAATATTCTCTCCAAAATATTCTCTCCAGTTCAGAAATAGAAGCTTTGAGTTGACTGAAATTCAAAAGTGCAACTAATCAGTTAACTGCTTCCTTAACTCAAAAATGCAACAGTTGACTGTTTCTCTAAAAAGAAACTTTCTATTCTCAACTGGATTTCAATAAGTTAACTATTTCTCTCAAAGGAAACTTTCTATTCTAACTAGACTCTCAGTCTATAAAAGAACTCTCTTGTTCTCATTCAAGAGGAGAATGCATTGTTGAAGCATCGAACCGTTATTAAATTATTAACTCATATTTTATGCAATTCAAGATTTCATTTTGTTATCACTTGCAATGAATTAATATCATGCTCTTGGATTCATCATACATAGATTAGCTTCTTTCAAGCACTTCTAGATTAATCTTCATTTGTTTCTTGGCTTAATCTTGCATTTCATATTCCTAGATTATAAATCCTCCATTCTTAGGTTGATCTTGGTTGTTGGACTCTCGAATGCTGAGAGCTACTCAAAACCCTACCTAGATAGGAGGCAACAGGTCGAATCACACAGTCATGCAAGATGAATAATCTCATATTAATTTTTGTATGTGACTGGTGAACAATGACCATGTTAAAGTGTATGGCTAAATCAGAGGCCCACATTTAGCTATCACAACAGGGTAACTAAAGCTACCAAGCTAAAACAAGTCCTATCACTTGCAGACTATCTATCCAAAAATAACAAACTTTCAAACTAACCACCCTTATAACTAAAACTAGAGCCCTACTATTAACAAAATGGGATAATATAACAAAACCATACTATAATGCTAACCTTAGTGCAACATCCCTTAAGGATTCAAAGATCCTTTTCTTGTTGGTATTCATCTTGAACACTAAGTCATTGGAATTAGCAGGAATAGAAACCCCTCCCTTAGTTTCGCTTCGTGTCTTCTTGACCTTCCCGACATCCTTCTCCTTTTGGAATTTCTCCTCTTCTAGCACCTATATCAATTCCGTCAGCATCTCTCATTTGCCTCGAGCTTCTACAATTTGACTTTCCTTGCTTGTGGTAGTGCTCCAAACTAGAAATGGATTGAAACTTTTAGTTGTTCCTTCCACCATTCTCTAAAGGCCCTCCTTCATCCTGAGACCAACCCTAGGTTATGCCATACCTATGATGGGTATCATCCCTCTAGACCATTGAGGATTTACACACGTTTTCATTTCCCACAAGGCATCTTCCCTCGTCCCTAACTAAAGAACCCATGACAGAATGATCGATGATATATCATTTTTTGTTGTGGATCTATCCTAGAGAGATTTTGAGAATTGATAAGAAATTATATTAGAGATAATATATGAGAAGAGTGATATTGGCTATTGAAAAATCTAATAAATCTTGCAAATGAATAAGAAAGTGAGGTGGAAATACGAGAAAGAGAAGAAGAACTTGTGGATGTTGGAGAGGAAAGATTTCTGAGGGTTGTTTTGAGAATGCAAAGAGTAACAAGGTAAATGTGCTAACCTTTTCTAGAACATTAAATCTGAAAGAGTTGATAGATTGGATATGAGAGCTATAGGAGTATTTCAAAATGGAGGAAATGAGAGACAGTCTGCACAAGATAAAGATAGCTCAAACAAAATTAAAAGGGCATATTGTGCTGTGGTGGAAATAATTGCAAATAGAACATGTTTTGATTGGAGACCCTCAGATAATGAGGTGGAACCCGATGGTGGTGAAGCAAATAAACATGAGTGTAAAGGATTACATGGAGATGTTTTACAAGTTGTCCATCTGATCATGGAGACATAAATTAACAGAGAAAAGGTAGCTTGGTATGTGATTGGTTTGCATTTTGAAATTCAAGATGAAATAAGAATTATAAGGACCGTCTAGATGGAAGAAGCATACCAATATGCATTTAAGGCAGAGGAGAATTTGATGAGAAGGCAAATAAGAAATTCCAAAATCTAAGGAAAATTTACAATTGAGAAAGGGCAAGAGAGTAACAATATAGGAAAGAAAGTTGAAGAATAATTCAAACCCAAATGGATTAAATAAGTAGGTCAAGTCACAAAAGAAATGAAGATTCCAAGAAGAGCCAGACATGGTGTCCAAGCAATAGACATTTTCTCGGTAAGTGCCATCAGTGTGGAGACGTTGTCATCACATGTTTGAGAATTTCCAAATTTAGGAAGGTAACAAGAAGAGTGTAGTAAGAAACAACTTGGTACAAGAGGATGAGGAGAGTGATGCATCTGCACAAGGTGAAGATCCCAAAGAAGGTGAATCTCTCATGATGAGGAGAGTTTTGGTGAATACCAAGGCGGTTGAGAAGCAACCATCCCAATAAAGGAGTCTCTTTCATACTATGTGCAAGGCTAGAGGTAAGTGCTAAAAGGTTATTGTGGATAGTGTTAGTACTAATAACTTAGTTTCTGAGGAGATGGTAGATAAGCTAGGTTTGAAGAATCATGTGATGAATTTTAATGAGGAATGTTTGGTTATTTTTCAGATTGGCTCTGTTAATGATGAATTGTTGTGTGATGTCAAGCCTATGAGTGTGTGTCATGTTTTGTTGGGAAGGCCATGTAAATATAATAGGAAAGCCATCTATGATAATAGGAAGAATGTGTACAACATCCAAAAATATAGACAAAGGTATATTTTGAACTCCTTGAAGGAGAAGGAGAAGTTGGTGAAAGAATCCAAATCCATTGTTTTTTGTAGTGTGGAAAAGTGGTGAATAGAGGAGCAGGAATGGGTTGAGAAACATGATTTGTAGCCATTCAAGAGGTGAATTTCAAAAATAAAGGGCAGATTGGAGCCTGATTTATTGGTGCAACATAGTAAAGGAACAAAGAATAGTGTCCCAAAAGGAAGCGGTGGTCATAAATGTGAGCTTGTAGTAGGAAGTCCTTCAGAATCATGAAACTACACCAATTAAGGTGGCCAAAGTTTAGGCTGAACTAAAAAATGGAAATGGAAGAGCTCCTGTGGATAAAGAGTAGAAGTAGATAAGAAATGAACATAGGATTACCATCGCATCTCTTCCCAAATGATCTTGAGTTTACCAACTCAAGGAATATTTCGCTTACCCAGTGTGTCTGGTGTAGGAGTACTTGGGTGCATTCACAATCAACACCAACCAAAAGTAAATTTTTAGTATTATATCCTAATATCCATCTGGTTTCTATTATTTTTTACAGAGTTATCCCTTAGAGAAATTTTGGCAAAAACTTAAAATCTTCTAAAATAAAATTGGCATTTTTGAGTTTTGATTCAACCTATATCAACATGCTCCCTACATGTGTCAATTTTAAGGTTTTGATTCAACCTATATCATCATGCTCCCTACATTTTCATACATGTCTTCCAGGGCATTAACAACTAGGGAACATGAAAATGTAGAGGCACAAGAAGGTCACTCAAACTATTTGATAGAATGCCTCATCATTTTTATGGTTTCATCGATTTCAATTTTTGGAGGAGCATAAATGAATTTGAATAAAAGGGTTTGGAAATTCCCAAATCCATGTCATCTTTCATGAACAAAAGTTTTTTCAGGTGTCATGAGAAATTTTTTATGTTTTATGAAACATAATTCTTGGAGGATACTTATCAACACCATGATTTCAGAACTAACCACCTCGAATCTTTAGTCCATTCCATAAAAATTTCAAAGGTAAACATTTGAATAGGAATCAATGAAAGAATAGAGGTGGGATGGGAAATAACACTCTAGGGGAGAGAGTTATGTAAGCGGTAAAGGGGGAAGAACTCCTATACAAGGAATGAAAAAGGTGAGAGATAAACCTACAAAAGGAGTGTTGACAATAACAAACTACAAAGGAAGGGTGTGTAGGTTATAGAGATCAAGATCAATGTGTATGAGTGTACCTATTAAAGTCTCTATTTGTAGGTGGTTTCAGATTTTTAATGTATATTAAAAACTAAATAAATTCATTTTCATTTGGTAATATTTGTATTCTGCGAGAACCATAATTGATTTTCTAATTTGCTTGAGAAGTAAGAGTTCTCATAGTGCATCAATACACACGATATTATAAATTAAATTAGTATATTTTAGATATATATAAAATTATACTCTTTATCATATGAACTTATCTATAATTTCCTATTAGCATAACCCTTGCACCTCCTTTTGGTGCAAGCGCTAGTTTTATTTTCTGCAAACTAAAGGATATGGATCCCTTGTCTTTGATGTTAACTCTCATCAAAGATTAGATTACCATTTATATTTTTGCAATCACGTTGTGACTATAGAAAGTATTATTTTCCCAAATATGCCAAGAAACCTATTATATAAAAGATTCATCTACATATTAAATTAGATCATGTGTGAACCAAAAGAAAAAAACATAGAACAAAGAGGAAGCAAACTTTAGGAAGCATTCTTAAGAAATCAAGATAATCCACATAAAAATGGAGAGATGTGGCAGCGAGACGCGCCTAGGGTTTCAAGCGTTTGCAAAGATTCAAAGGAAGATCCATATGGAGATGAGGATAGCGAAGAGGGTGCCTATGGAGAATCTCTAGTTTGATCATCCTCTTGGACGCTTTCTTGCCCACATCTTGGGCTTGTGTTATGCGTTCTGGACTGAAGATTTTTTGGTTCGTGTTTTGGGGAGATAATGGTCGTGGTTTTGTGGGTTTCACAGAGAATGTTCCTCTCTACTCTTGTAGTGCCTGAATCTATTTTTTGTGCTTGGTCCATGGTAGCAATTTTGTTGGAAGGTGTTTGTTTGTGCTTGACCCTGTTCTAGGCTTTTCTCTGGCCACTTACAATTTTTTCCAGATTCATGCTTGATTCAATTTGATTTGGTCTCTAACTGCTTAGGGTTTAGCCATTTTTCCCCCTTTCTCATGGTTTGAGCTGCCAACATTTTGTAAGAGGTTCCAGGTGTCCTGAGAATGATGGACGCCCTATTCATTTTCTTTATTGAATTGGAGAGGTTTAAGTTTTGGGTTGCTCCTTTATATGTCCATGTCAGCGGCATGGTAGCTTTTGCGAGGGTTTTCCTCTTGCTATGTAGTGGGCTTATTGGCTCTATTTTGACCTTGTTTGTGATTGTGTTTGAGTGGATGTTGACCTTCCCTTCGATGGTTCTCTCTAAGGAGGCTATTGTTGTGTGGATCTTGGGTGGCATGGGTTTGTTCTTTCCTTGTCGAGGTGTGTGATTTTATTCTAGGTTGTTGTGGTCTATGCCTCTAGTGGTTTGTCTATGACGGTCAATTTTGGGGCCTTTTGAAGTGTTATGTGGATGGAAATAATGGTTGGGTTCTTTTTCTTCCTTATGGGTGGTTTCTAGTCTCTTGCTTGATGTTGAGGTTGCTTCTAAGATGGCTTGGGCTGAGGAGATTCAGACCTTGGTAGATCTACTCTTATATGTTGTGTGTTGGGTTAGGATAGGTTTGTTTCCTATCCCCCCTCTATATGGGCTTTACCCCTTGTTTGGGGTTCATTTTCTAGTGTTTTTGGATCCCCTGTTTGGGGTTTCTATGTGGTGAAGATGCGGGAAGAGATGTGGAGGTGGTCTATGGTCGTTTCTATATTCTTGATGGATTTTTCTCTTTGTGTTAATGTCATATTTTTTTGTTTTCTCATCATGAGAGGCTCATATTTGGTGTTTGTCCTAGTTTGAACATATCTAGGTGGCCTTTTTATTTGTGGATGATGTTGATTTGACATGTGTGTGTTTCTCTTTACGAATGGGTAAATAATGGTTCCTCTATGGTTGACCCCAGTTTTTTTGGTTGGTGTTGGAGCTTTAGATGGTGTACAATAGAAAATGGGATTCACCGAATAGGATCTAAGATCTTCCCAATTTCACAAGGTACATTAGAATACAAATCCTCCTCAAGTCAAATCAAATCAACACTGCAAGAAAGGATAAAGTGATGCCAATTTAGGATTCGAGTCTTAAGGGCTTCTATTCTTTTTGTTGCTTGGAAATTGAAACAAGGTAATTAAAGTTACTTGTAAATGGAAATGATAAAGAGGGAATGGAAATGAAATATGCAATCGGAAAATTGGATAGAGAGGATGATGTTCTGCTGCTATCTTTTTGAATGTCAGAATCCTGGAAACACTTGTACTTCCAAATTTAGTCTTTGTAACATGTTTGTGACTTGTCCTAAAAATATAAGCTTGTTTCTGAAGGTGCAGAACATTTGTAACATTCTATACTTGGGTGCAGAATGTTTGGAACAATCTGTACCTGATGAATTTGTCCCAAATTTGAAAGAGATCTATGTCAGGTCTGCAGAGCCCGAATATAAAACATAGCTTCCTGGCCTGTACCTACACACATAAAAATGGGAAAGAAGGTTGAATAGAGGGGGTTGCCTTAGTAAAACCCCTATCTAGGAATCAATATAGAAAAATAAAAATTTAAAGTATGTAGACATAGAATAATGATCATATCCGATGAATAAAGTAGTTCATACCTTCTCAATAAAATACCTCTTTCAATGTAATCAAAGATCGTTATGCAATAGATTTGACTCAACATTAAACCAAAAGGAAATAAATAAAAAAACAAAATGTTTAATTGACCTCAAATGGAGAAAGAAGCTAGATCCATGAAGAAGCCACCTTGGTTGCTTGATGATACTAAGATTTTGATAGATCTTGAAATTTCCTTCAATTGCCTTGTATTTCTTGACGATCTTGATTTTCCCAATTGCTTGCACAAAAATCTTGAATTTATTTGCTTGCCTATAGATTCGCATGCTTGAATATTGGATTGGATTTCTTGCTAGATGGATCCAAAATAAGGAGTAGGAGGTTTATATACTTTCTCACTATATTTCGGGGGTTTGACCTTACCCAGGCCGACCACATATCTAAATCCCATATCCATTCTCCAAATAGGGCCCCTCCATAAATTTGGCCACTTTTTGGGGGTGCACATGGGTCCATCATGTTTGAAATGTTTTTCACCCTCCAATTAGGGCTCAATTTTATTTTGTGGGCTTCAGAGAATGTGTAGATGCGGGGATTTAAATCACAGCTAGTTTTGGGGCTCAAAAAGGTAAAAAAATGTCACTAATAATGACATAGGGCCTATATGATGAAATAAATTTAGTGATTGGAGGAAAAATAGACAACTACACCTAGAAAATAAGGGATAGTTCTCAATTTTAAGCAAGATAGAGGGGAAAGGGAGAAGAAAAAGGACCCATATTTGAATTTAAGTGTCCACATAAGGTCCTATTGCTAAAATGAGGGCAAAATGTTCCTTAAAAATAACAATAATCAAGTGCTTACTTTTTAGGATGGTTCATTTAGCCCCCACTTTAGCAGGAGTATAAGAAAACCTCATTCTCACGATAAAGGAAGAACAAGAGAGATGATCATTGGTGAATTGCAATGAGATAAGACATCAAAAAGTTTAAAGACATGAGCCCCAAAACAAAGGATCTCAACTCACACATTCATGCACAAGGGCATGAATAAAAAATGAAAAAGAAAACAAATAAACAAACAAGACAACAAAAAGGGTTAGTAAACTCCAAATAAACTAGTTGAAAGGGACCTTGATCAAGAGAATGTCCCTACCTCTAGTATCATGTTAGAAAAGATATTACATAAGCATAAATGGTCACATACAAAGGAAAATAGTATCACCAAAGATGAACAAGCTCCATGATCTAATCCTTTAACATATCTACGAAAGCATGGAGAAGGAAGAGATAGATCATGAATCCAACAAAATAGTGAGCTATGTACTTCTAGGTGATCCATGTGAGAAGGAAGGAGAGAGAGAAGGGGAATAAGAATTATTCTTCTAGAGAACTACAAAGTGTTATGCAATTCTACCTTCAAATATTTGTGCATAGGGTGGCTTGTTTTTGTGCACAGGGTGACTAGGGATTAGTCTTGTGGATCCATGAAAAAGGGTCAGTCAAATGACCAAGTGTTGTTGCATAATGTACAAGGAGGACATGTGTATTCTCCCCCTTGTTATGATGGTGACATAGGACTATGAATCCATCATAAGGAAAAATAGAACAAGGATACCTACTTCCAACAACAAGATGACATCCTTAAACAATAATGTATGCTTGTTTCCAAATGCAAAGAGTGATAAACCCTTGTTAGAAAAGGAAAAGGATAATCATGAAAGAATGTCCACAAGTGGGAAGAGATCCTTGAAGTCTATATATCTTAGGAACAAGACATCTACCTTCAAGAGGAGTTATTGAACAAAGAAAACATCTTCAAGACAAAGAGGGGGGAGAACAAGCATGCACCTATTTAGCCCCCTCACAAGTAGGTAAAAAAGGGATTCTTGATGAAGGATAACACACTTTTAATCTCTCAAGAAAGGATATTTGTTTAAAATGAACATTTTTTTTGCAAATAAGGAAGAGGCTATGATGCAGGATGCACGCCTCTTGTACAAGAAAGAATCCAAAACCTGAGAAAAAAATCCTTGTATGAAAAGGAATGTCACAAAGTAAACAAATGCCACTATGTTAAGGAAAATTGGATCCTTAGAAAATAAGGATTGAGAGAATGACGCCTTCCCCCAAAAGCATAAGAGACAATGGAAACATAATTCATTATATACCCTAAGTTATGAATCCCATATAAATTGACATGCACTCCCAAGCAGGCATAAGGTTGCAAGGGATTTTTCTTGCGTAAAACAACAAATGCATGCTAGAAAGGACATTGCATTATATGGTAGACCAAAATGACAAAGGGATAATAACTTACCTTTTCCTATGAATTTGAAAAGATATGTAAAGAGAAAATACAAAAAATTACACCATGTTAGTGGTAACATTCATTATAAAAGATATGTCTGTCCAAACAAGGAAGAGATTGTAAATGAAGACAAACAATTCTCATGTAGAGAAGGGTTTTTAACAACAAATCCATGTATGAAAGGATACCATATAATAAATGAAACCAACAAAGAGATAATGGATATTTGAGAAAGAAGAGTGAATGAAAGAGAGGTCTTGCCCCCCAAGGGAGAGGTCAAGGAAAAAAAAAACCTATTATGTTGCTCCAAAAGTGCATAGCATACAATATAGAGAGCCTTGTATGGTTCCAAGATTACATGGTGGGGAACAACAAAATAAGATTAAGAAATGCTAAGGTATGTTTGTGATATTAAGAAATAGTATGAGATCCTTAGTTAATGTAAGAATACACTATCTACCAAATCTTGAACAAATTGCCTCAATTCCACACAATCAACTAGAGAATGTCTACTAATAAGGTGAAAAAGACAATGATAATTACCATTAATAGATCTGTGATTTTTTGAAAAATTCTAAAAGGAAGGCAAATTTTGCTATCATATTTAATTCTCCAAAAGATTCTTTTAGCCAAAGCCAAACGATCATCAAAAGGAGGTCTAGCAGAAAATGGTGTTGGTAAAAGATTTCTTAAACAAGGAGGGTTAGATTTTGAAGAAGAATGATATAAAGGAGTAGGCAAGGGGTTAGCTTGAGGTATAAAATTGACATCACTTCTGGTGACTTGTGTAGGAGGGTCAATACAAACTTTTATTCCTTGATCATTAATACCAAGACCTTATCCACTATAGCCTTTTTGAGTGGTGATGTCATACCCTATATTGTACTTAGCTTTTAATATAGAGGGAGAAGGAGATTAATATCTAGGTTTATGAAAGTGTGTGGTATAAGGAGGAATAGGACCAAAAGTAAGATTCTATTTGGGGAGATTAGTATTCCTATCACCATTCAGAGTATCTTTATGTGGGGAAGAGGAAAATGGTTTGTCAGAATCTTCATTTCTACTTAATGTCACTCTAGGAGATAAATCATCAAGGAAATATTTAAGATTTGGATTATGTATGATATCTTGTAAAGAAGTGAACATACTAGCCTCCATAAGACTACCCATCATATTAGGTTAAGGAACAGAAGATCTAGGTCACATTGAAATGGGAACATTATGAACTAGATGACTAGTAGACACTAAAGATGGATTGGGTTGGGTTGGTTAGTGTTAATTTCATCCTTAGATTTAACATGCTCAATAAAGACTCTTATAAGATCAAGATATTACATGCATTTTGTTAAGAGTTTGATGAGAAAACCACACCTAATTGTAACACCCCAAAATTGGCACCTTACAATTATAATCAATTTTGGTGCATTTTCTCATCATCGAAGTCCTATTGTACTATGCAAATTCTCTTCCTAATTGACTTTAATTGACTTAGTCTCAAATGCATAAAACCTGAATTTGCATAAATCTCACACTATATTTAATTCCTAAATTCTCAAGATTTATTAGCTAAAAATCCCTATGATTAACTAATTTAATTCTAAAGTCCTAAGTGCTTTTTAATTAAATTAATTCCACCCCCTTTAGCTAATACACATCAAAAGGAATTGAATAGTTATTTAATTATTTGAATGGATTATCCTCAAAAAAGGAATTC
>MU223558.1:497508-544383 GCA_018584345.1 Thuja plicata | reverse complement strand
GAATTGAATAGTTATTTAATTATTTGAATGGATTATCCTCAAAAAAGGAATTCCATAATTCCATGTGAAAAGTCACTCATGTGGCAATAATTCATTTCTTTAATTAAATAATTCCTCATTTTGTCTCTCCTTCCTCCACGGAGATGAAGAGTCAGCCATTTCTTTCCAAGAAACTCTTCATCCTCTTTCCAGGTTCTTCTATATTATGGACATCCTTTTCTTCATTTGAGAGAGACAATTTTGAGAGTATCTAAACTATAGTCAATTCTTGTCTTAATTCTTTCATGCTTTCAAGCTTTTTGTTGCATAATTTAGCTTAATTTCATTTAGAGTAATAGCATTTCGTATCTTAAATTAGTTTTCTTATACATTAAATAGCTTAATTCTATCATCTTTCCAAGTTCTTAGCTTAAACTATGCACTTTCATTTCTAGATTGTAATGGCATTTCTCACATAGAATAGTTTCAATTTCAGTTCTTCATGCTTTAAAATCCTCCATTTTAGCAATGGTCATGGTTGTTGGCTCTCATTCTGAGAGTAATTGAAAAACCCCAACTAAATAGGAGGCAAAAGGTCGATTCAATCAAATTTGTGGAATGGACAATTCATGTTCATTTTTGCAAATTCGATGATTGAGCAATGACCATATTGAGTTTGTGCTTGATTTAGAGGTCACTTTCAAGCACACACACTAATAGGATATAAGCTCTCCCAAATTTCACAAGTAACATTAGAATAAAAATCCTCCTAAAGTCAAATCATATCAATGCCATGAGAAAGGATGGAATGATGCCAATTCTAGATTTGAGTCTTAGGGGCTTCTATTCTTTTTATTGCTTGAAAATTGAAAGAAGGTAAGTTAAATTTACTTGTAAATGGAAATGCTAAAGAGGGAATGAAAATGAAATGTATGCACCTAGAAAATGGGATAGATATGATGTTGTCCTACTTCTATTTTTCTGACTGTTGAGATCCCAGAAACACCTGTACTTCCAAATCTGGGCTCTGTAACCTGTTTGTGACATGTCCTAAAAATATGAGCCTATTTTTGATGGTACAGATTGTTTGGAACATTCTCCACCTAATGAATTTTTCCCAAATTTGACAGAGATCTATGTTGGGATCTACGGAGCCCAGATCTAAAAACACAGTTTTATGGCATATACCTACACATACAAAAATGGGAAAGAATGTTGAATAGATGGATTTGCTTGGGTAAAACCCTTGTCTAGGAATCAACTTGGAAATAGAAAAATTTAAAGCATGCAGACATAGAATAGTGATTAGATCTAATGAATAAATTAGTTCATACCTTCATAATATAGATTCCTCTTTTAATGTAATTAAATATGGTTATGCAATAGCTTTGAATCAACATAAAACCAAAAGGAAATTATTGAAAGACAAAACCTTGTGTGATAGATGTTGCAACTTGCCAATGTTGAAATAAGAAGAAGGAAAAGAAGAAGATAGGGAGGTTGATAGATGAAATGGATCCTCCTTGATGTAAACTCCTTTACTTGACCTAAAATGGAAGAAAAAACTAGATCCATTGAGAAATATGCCTTGGCTTCTTGATGATACTAAGATTTTGATAGATCTTGAAATCACCTTCAATTGCCTTGTTTTGCTTGACGATCTTGATTTTCCCAATTGCTTGCATAAGACTCTTGAATTGATTTTATTTCCTATTGATTTGAATTCTTGAAGATTGGATTGGATTTATTGCTAGATGGCTCCAAAATAAGGAGTAGGAGGTTTATATACTTTCTCACTATATTTTGGGGGTTTAACCTTACCAAGACTGACCATAGCTCTAAATACAATACCCAATCTCCAAATAAGGCCCCTTCATAAATTTGGGCCACTTTTTGGGGGTGCCCAATGTCTAGAATGTTGTGCACATAGGTGCAGAATGTTTGAAATGCTCTACATCCTCCAATCAGGGGTCAAATTTATTTTGTGGGCTCCGGGGAATGTGTAGATGTGGGGATTTAAATTATAGCTGGTTTAGGGGCCCGAAAAGGTAAAAAAGGCCACTAATAATGACATAGGGCCTAGGTGATGAAAAAAATTAAGCTCTGGAGGAAAAATAGAGGAGCACACATAAAAATAAGGACTAATCCTTGATTTTAAGCAAGATAGAGTGGAAAGAGAGAAGAAAGAGGACCCATATTTGAATTTAAGTGTCCACATAATATCTTATTATTAAAATGAGTGAAAAATGTTCCTTAAAAAGTACACTAATCAAGTGCTTACTTTTTAGGATGGCACATTTAGCCCCCACTTTAGTGGGAGTATGAGAAAACCTCATGCTCACAGTAAAGGAAGAACAAGAGAGAGAGAAAGAGAGAGATGATCATTGGTGAATTGCAAGGAGATAAGACGTCACTAAGTTTAAGAACATGAGTCCCCAAGAAAAGGATATCAACTCACACATCCATGCACAAGGGCATGAAAATAAAATAAAAAATAAACCAAACAAGCAAACAGGACAACAAAAAGGGTTAGTAAACTCCAAATCAACTAGTTGAAGGGACCTTGATCAAGAGAATGTCCCTACCACTACAATCAAGTTTGAAAAGATATTACATATGAATAAATGGTCAGATAGAAAGGAAAGGAGAATCTCCAAAGATGAACAAGCTCCATGATCTAATCCATTAGCATATCTATGAAAGCATAGATAAGGAAGAGAGAGATCATGAATCCAACAGACTAGCGAGCTATCTACTCCTAGGTGATCCATGCGAGAAGGAAGGAGAGAGAAGGGAAGGAAGGAGAGAGAAGGGGAAGAAGAATTCATTTTATAGAAAACTACGAAGTGATGGCCAATTCTATCTTCAAATATTTGCACATAGGGAGGCTTTTTTCTCTGCACAGGGCAGCTTTGGATCAGTCTTGTGTATCCATGAAAAATGGTCAGTCAAAGGACCAATTGTGCGTGATCAGTCAAAGGACCAACTATTTTTACATAATGTACAAGGAGGACGTGTGTATTCCCCCTCATTATGATGGTGACATAGGAATATGAAGCTAGGATAAGGATAAATAGAACTAGGATACCTACTTCAAACAACAAGAGGATATCCTTAAATAATAATGTATCCTTGTTTCCAAATCCAAAGAGTGAAAACCCTTGTTAGAAAAGGAAAAATATAATCATGAAAGGATGTCTTCAAATGGGAAGAGTTACTTTAAAGGAAGAGATCTTAGGTAGAAGACATCTATGATAGAGATGCTCCAAGGTGTGTTTGCACAATCCCTTATCTAGGAATCTACTTGTCCTAGCCTTCCCTAGATCCTAAGCTCATTTCTAGGAACTTAATAACCTTTTCTCTTCTATACTAAGACTATCCTAACTCAAATCCAAGAGTTAGTCTCTTTTTTCTTCACCTTGAGGGATCACTGACATTAGGGTTACTTCAACTCTTCACTCTTTCTTGGATGACTCCAAGTGCAAACTCTTCACAAAATCTTGAAAAGTGTTGTAGGGGGTGTAACCATCATTGAAAAAAACAATTGATATCCTTCTTATTCCATTGGAATGGGACATCAAGCTTTAATCAATTGATTTCAGGATTGACTATCCTTTTGGTCCTAATAGGCCTAATTGCTCAATTAGCCCTATACAAAGGGTTTTTTCTCAATTCTTTCTCCAAAATTCCAAATAACTCCAAAAAATAACTTGATATATATATCCCCTTTTAAAATACATTGAATATTATTGTGGTTTTAGGCTCCTAGGTCATCCGTATAGTGGATTCCAAAAATGTAGGTCTAATAGGGCTAATTAGCCTAAATTTGTGTAGTCCTCTGATTTCCCCTCAAAAATGTATCAAGATGGATTGTTCAATGCTCAAGATTATTAAGAGGTGTTTGTATGACCTCTTTTCATATGAAACCACCTTTTTTTTCACTCCCTCAATCGTTACCCTGCAATCATGCAGTATTAGTTCATGCCAAAACTCTAACTGGACACACAGTGTTCGCCTGAGGCATGACCTTAAAAATAACAAAATCTCTCCCACTGGACTCATACTTGCATATATACACTATAAAGAGGCTCCCCTACAAGATTTATCTAGGTCATGATGATTTTCATGGTTGGATTCTATGGGGGAGCCATGAAACTAAAATCCACATTGTCTATTCCAACAACTACATAGTCTACAAAACAATTTACTAAAGCTAAACAAATGAACTCAAAAGCAATATGATATTGAACAAAAAGTACTTATAATTATCACTAATACGTATAAAAAACACTAACTTCTTCAATTCAATCCATACAACAACTCATTAACACAATGCAACTCAACTGTTATTGAAAACCAGAACATAGATATTTCATTCACTTCTCAACTTACACTTCTCCACACAATGCCTCGGAAAGTGGGATCTATTTTGCCTTAAAATTCCATGCCCATGTTTCTAGGCCATTATGGAAACTACCCATCATGTTTCCTTGAAAGGAATCCATTTTTTCCATTTGTTGTCACGCAACATTAAAAGTTGCTAAAATGTTGTCAAGCAACTTTATGACAACTTTTACAACTTTTGCATAGTTATAGCTAAGGGTCTCTATTCGACCTAGAATGGTGTAGAAAGAATCTAGGAACCATTTTAGGCTCTTTCCTACCCTTTCCAAATCCTTAAAGGATTTTAGACACTTTTAAACCCATTTTTCCACCTTAGGTCTAATCTAGCTCTAACAACTAGAAAGCAATAAACATCTAGGTTGGATTGAGCCTAGTATAATCCACCTAATAACACACTTTGCAAGAACTTATAAGGTAAAATTAAAACCTAGTGACTTGGCTAGAGTCGCTACAATCCAAAATTGTAACAAGATTTAGGGATTTACCTAGGTGCTCCTGCACCATCCTCCCCAAATGAAAAGACTTCAATCCACCTTGGATGGAGTAAGTTAGAATCCACTCCCAACTACTTGAATTTAGTCTCCTTGATCCAAGTTGCCTCTGCATCTTATTTTCCATACCATTTAATCAAGTGCTCAAAATAGGTTCTCTGTCTGGTCTTTTTGTAGGCCCTGGAGTCAAGTATCTTCTCTACCTTCTTAGGTGGAGTAGGGGTCAAGTTTAGGTCTTCTACCTCCTTTATGACCTCTGTAAGGCTCTGGTCTAGATCTGGTGTTGGTCCTTTATACAAGATCAAATATTCCACATTGAACACAGGAGATAAACGACTGTCTTCTGGTAGCTCCACCTTATATGCATTGGTGCCATATTTGGCCAGAATGGTACATGGGCCAATTCTTCTCATATGTATTTTATGAGGTAATCCTTTCTACAATATTTCCTTCTTGAGATGGACCATCACTAGATCCCCAACTTGGAATTAGAAATCCCTTTTTCTTTCATCCACCTTGCTCTTTATCTTCTCTGTATTTTCAGTCAATGTCTTTCTCACTGTCTCATGCACCTCTTGCATAGAATGTGCAAAATCTTCTGCATAGCCACTACCCTTGGCTCCATCCTTTATATCTCTAAGCTCAAATATGCCTCTATGGTGTAGGCCATAAACTATCTCAAAAGGACTCTTACCAGTAGTCCTATTCACAGTATCATTATAGGCATATTATGCATGTCTAATGAGTTGGTCCCAAGCTTGATCATACTCCTTAGTTAAGAACCTTAGGAGGTTACCTAGACTCCTATTTACTACCTTAGTTTGGCCATCAGTCTGAGGATGATATGAAGACCCAAAAGATAAATTGGTTCCTAGATTTTTCCATAGGGTCTTCCAAAGATGACTCATGAACTTTGTATCTCTGTCTGACACTATGCTCAATTGTAACCCATGAATTCTGACTACCTCTTTGAATAATAAGTGAGCTATTTGACTTGCATCATGGACTATTTTTCATGGGACAAAGTGTGCCATCTTACTAAATCTATCTACAATAACATAGATGCTATCCATATCTTGTTTAGTCTTTGGCAATCCCACAACAAAATCCATGCTCAAGCATTCCCATGGTCTACTTGGGATGAGAAGAGGTTGGCAAAGGCCTGCATTGGAAGATGTACCTTTTGCTTTTCGACATACAACACAACTTTCTACATACTTCCTAATGTCCAAATTCATCTTAGGCCAAAAGTAAAACCTCTGCACTAACTCTTGGGTCTTACTGACACCAAAATGCCCACTAAGTGCACCATTGTGCTTCTCTTGAATTAGATTTTCTCTCATAGACCCTCTTGGAACACATAATTGAATTCCTTTAAACAATAGATCACTTTGCAAAGTATATTCAGAGAATTCACTATGGAAATGATTCTTGTATTCTTAACATACCTTATAAATGTCTGCAAAGTCTCAATCTTCTTCATATAGGTCTTTGAAGCTCTCAATACCCATGCTCTGCAGGTGTATCTCTTGTACATTCATGGCTCTTCTACTTAAGGCATATTCTACCTTACTCTATAATCCCTTCTTGTGCTTGATGTTGAAGGTGTAGGCATGCAAATATTCTACCCCCTTCATATGTTTATGACTGAACTTATCTTGTGAATTGAGGAAACTCAATGCTTGATTGTCTGAAAAGTGAAGGCATTATATTTTTCCATTAGTATACTTAAGGAAAAACATGATCCGCACCATCGATTTACGCTACACTGATAGACAGGGCACAACACTACTCGATGCCAAGGTTACCCGACAAACACTATTCAATGTTATCCAATGACAAAAGGGTAAAGGAAACCCGACGAGTAACAACAGTGCAACCTGACCGAACAACAAAGAGAGGAACCCAACAGACAAAGGGAACCCAACGAATAGTTCAACAAAGGAACGCTGATAGACTTAAATTTCAACCTGACAACCAAGAACCGACAGTCAGTTACATCCTGCAAAAAGTGGATCTGACTTTCCACGTCAGATAAATCACTGAAGTTGTATTTATAGCTTCTTGATTTACTTTTAAATCCATTATGTGCAGAGGAAGCAATTTATTTATTATTATTTTAATTAGTTTTATTGATTTAAAACATGCAAACTAAAGATCAAGGTCAAGTTGTAAACCTTGGATCTAAGAGTTAACATTGTAATGCGTGATTCCAAGATAGGTCAAATACTTGTATAAATAGGTGCTCAATCTATTGATAATAGAAGTTGTTCAATGAAGATAGTAGCCATGGAGAGCATCTAGGGACCAGACAAGAGAATTCATGCAGAAGGAAAGAAATAGAATCAAATCAGTTTCAAGAACATAACAGAGGCTACCGACGAGCAGAGGAAAGGTATTCATCAATCACTTAAGGTGATATTGTTATTCTAAAAGCTTTAATGGATCTGTAATCAGCAATTGTAGATTGTATACAGTCAGGTCGACATCTGTACTCATTCTAACAAGTGTTGTACACTAATGAAATCCTTTAAAGAAAGGTGGGCTTAACTGACCTATTGTAAATCTCATAACTGAGTGCACACTTAAATCAGTGTTGCTAAATCTCTTAATAGAGTAGATCTTAACAGGTCTCCACCTTAATACTCCTAACAGGGCAGATCATCAAAAGTGATCAAATTGTAAGCCTTAACCGGCTCCTTCCATTCTGTAGATAGTGAAGTTTTGTGGGTGCCATCCCTACTGCAGTTTTTACTTCCTAACAGGAGTTTTCTATGATACCATATCTTGTGTTATGTGTTTATCATTTTCATGAATGTTTCTATGATTGTTGCAAACTATTAAAGATTATGAAAGAACAATACATGCATAAGAAAGAACAACAGTAATGGTTGGTAATGCAGTAATGAATGATGACTAATGATAAATTGTGAAAGGTGTTAAAAGTTTTAGAGGTACTGATTCACCCCTCCCCTCTCAATACTACTTCTCATTAATTCCAACAATTGGTATTAGAGCTAAGTCTCTTCTTGGAAAGCTTAAAGGCTTAAGATCAAACATCATACAATGGAGAAGTACAAACTTGATAAGAATATTGAGAACAAAAAGCTTTAGATACAAATGTTCTATGAACAGTATAAAGAAGCGAGAATCAAGATGAGAGAGCTGCTGAATGAAAGGAAAGGTATGGCTACCCGAAACAATGAAAAATATTATCAAGAAGAAGAGATTCCATATTTCTTTGAATCTTTAGGATAAAATACAAGTAATACATCATATGCATCGGAGAGAACATCACAAATCTAAAGGAGATCAATCAACATCTGACATAGCAAATAAAGATGTTGCAAATAGGTCAAGAGAGCCAAATGGTAAGAATGATTGATGTGATGAGTTCTGCTAGACAAGCTAAAATAGAAAGAACACTTGCTATTGATGACAGAAGGAAGATTACAGAGAAACTACAAGAAAAGTAATTAGAAATTCAAAGACATGTTGAGCATCGCCATGATCTCACAAATCAGATTATTCTTATGAGTCAAGAAGCAAACAAAATAAATGTGGAACTCATTGAAAGAATACAGATTATCGGTGAACTAAGAGAAGAGAATGAAAAGCTAAAACATGAGGTTAGAATTCAGCAACAACATAACGAGATTATCATAAAGGCTGAAGAGAGAAATAAAATAATGGATGACTTTCTTGAAGGACAACGAAGAGTCAACAACAACAACGGTATAGGCTTTACCGAAAATGGAGAATCATCCAATCAAGCAAACTCAAAGAATGTCTATGAAAATCCAAGACCAAGAAAGCTAACATGTAAGCACTATGGAAAGAAAGGGAACATATCAAATGTATGTCGAGGTAAAATGAAAGGTATTCCTAAATCTACACCTACATTCATAGGATTCTGTTATAAATGTAATAAGAAAGGACATAGGGCTATGAATGCAAGACTAAGATAGAACAACCAAAGAAGGAAACCTACATGGACAAATACTGTCCTACATGCAAGATGAATGGGCACACATCTAAAGAATGCTAGAAAAAGAAAAGGCAAGCATGAAAACCTAAAGGTCAAAAGATTCCTTATCAACCAAAGAGAATAGGTAATCAATATACATGGGATTACAATACATGGACAAACTGTACATCATGTGGTAGATATGGTCACATTACTGCAAAATGCATGAGAGCATAGACCAAAAGGTCTAGAGGCTGGTCAAACCCTGAAATGGCATGCTTGCACTGTCATAAAGTTGGTCACCTCAAGAAAGATTGCAAAGACCGATTGACAGAGACAAGCACATATCCCAATGGAAACACCATTGAAGATATCCGGATGAAAAGAGACAAAATGTGGATAAAAGCTTCAAGCAATGATGAAGCTGGGCCAAGAAATGGAAATGGTGACACCCCATCCAATGGATCCAGTGACATCACCACCCCCACTTAAGCTGAACAAGTAAGTATGGAACTACACTATACCAAGTCATATTTTGCATCAGTTCCATTATACAATTGATAGATATTCAAAATCTGCATGAATAAAAATGCATATTATGTTACTTGTTCCAATTCTAAGAAAGCAACCCCGTCGGTATACACATACCAAAAATCATCGATGAACAAAGTAGATAAGTTGTTCTACACTTATCAGAAATTATCGGTCAACACATAAAGTGGCTAAGTTGCCAATGTAACTCGACACCCGTCGGTAAGAAAGGATGTTACAAGTTTTCACTATAGAATACCGATATCCGTTGGTACAAGCAACATTGTTAACAACTATCCCGAGCAACTCAACATCACCGATGATGATTTGGAAAGTCTTCCCAACGAAACCCATCTTCATGTCTCAATGTGTCATTAAGCATTTATTACAAAAGACTTAGGGCAAAAATTCTATAAATAGTTGACGTGACAACTTCATTTTGCACCCACGATTTGAAGAGAAAGTAGAGCAAAAAATAGAGCGATTAAAGAGAAAAAAGCAGAGTGTCCTCAGATCAATCTAAGCACGCAACAAACAGATCTTTCACCACTATTGCAGATTGAAGTAAGTATCGAAGGCACTGAAAGATCTTTGTCGTTATTTTTCAAGAAAGCCCTAAATTTCTATAATACCCTAAAACTTGAAAAATGATGACAACCACCTCAAGAACTGATAAAATCCAGAATGGTAAGAGGAATGTGGTTAAGCTGATCAAGAAAAGTACATGTGTAGAGCCCAAGTATAAGATCTACCCAGAAATTGCATCAAAACCCAATGAAACTGGTGCATTTTCAAAAATCCCACCTAGGGTTTTGCTCATAGAAGATGTTAGGTCTTATATTCACTGCAAGATCATAGAGATAGGTGATCTTGAAATGGATGAAGCTTACAAGAAGCTTTGTGATGCCGAAGGGAAACTGAAGGAAGAGCACAAACACTTGGAAGTCAAAGGGTTAACTAATGCCCTACATTTCCTGAGGGAATTCAAAACAGGCTAGATAAGGTTATTCTTGAGCAGAATGCATGACAAGAAGCTATGGCTAGACCAACCCAATAAAATAACCAAGGATGTCCTTCACACTGTCACTGGTTATCTAATAATCGACAAACCTAGGGCACACAAGCATCCCTCCATGAAAGAAGTTGAAAAACTCACCAATGCAGAAGGGGACAACAAAGGTCTCAAAGTGAACATAATCACCAACAAAGAACTAAAATTTGGTGCATGTGTAATTGGGTATAAGATTTTTCAAGCAAGAAGATTGAACAACATATCTACAACATCAATAAGCATAGCTTACAAGATAGTGACCAAAGGAATTCAGATGGATCCATGTGAGATCCTATTAAAACAACTTGATGAGAACATGCACATAATCAGGTTTACAAAGACCAACACATGTAAGTTCGGCTCACTTATCATGTGTATCTTTTTCTATTTTCAAGAATACTTTTCTTCGGTAGGAAAAGTAAAATGGGACACTACCAAAAACATAACCCAATAGATTAGTGAACTGATTAAGTCACTAGGGGACAATTTTGAATCTGTTATGTCTGCTTACTTCCTTGAGTTCAAGGAAAAGATGATGGAGAGGACTAGGATTCCTGAACAAATTGTGGAAAAACATAAAGATGAAATATGTTTCATGGTGGACACAGATTTCACCCATATCAAACCAGTTGTACCAAGGATAGCTTGGTTAGCACCAACAGATTATGAGATCAATATTGATCAAGCTACAAGTGCAATTTATGCACTAATAAATGAGCCTGTTGACAGCAAACAACCTAGGTTTGGAACCTATGACGATGCCAGATCTAAGATAAAGAGAGGCCTAGAGATAAAGAAAAATATAAAAAAAAATGATAAGATGGTTAAGAATCTCAAGAAGATTCTATCGGTTACAGAAAAAGAATAGGAATAACCAGAGGAAACCGATGAATAGGGCACCATCGGTGAGGAACAAGAAGAAAAGAAATCAGATTCTGAGGAGACTGAATCTGATACACCTCCACCTCCACCTCCTGAAAAGAAGCAGAGGACAAGGAGTCAAACTACTACAACCGATACAACACCTCTTAAGAAAGGTCAAGTAAGGACCTATATGAGGAAGTAGATAGCTAAGAGAACAAGGCAACAAACTGTGAAAACAACACCTCCAAAGAAGAGGAAAAGGTTGGTTAGGACAAAGGCTGACATAAAGGACACTAAAGATGATGAGCCTGGTGTGGCAAAGAAGAACTACAAGAATCAAACAATTGATGAAGCTGCTGAGTCTATTGCTACATCCATAACCATGTCTAACAAGAAAATCAGACAATGGGATACACTAAACCCAGAGGACCAGAATAAGATACAAGAGGTAGTTATTAAGTCAATGATCAAGTACAAATATGTATCAGCTGAATTTTCCAATAAACTACCTAAATAACTGGGTAACAGGATGGTCATATGCTCTGTAAACCAAAAGAGAAGCAAGGGAGAGTGTACTAGTAACACTAATGCCTCCCGAATCCAAGGTTGAAGAAATCAAAGAAATACTCAAGAAGCACTCAAGTAAATTTGTAGCCAAGATAAGGGCATACAAATTATTAGAGAACAAATTCATTAAGCTAGATACTATGACTGAAACTAAACGGAGACAACTCCTAGATCTACCGACAGAGTCAACAAGTGGTGAGAATCAATTACTTCTCACCAAAACACCTCACAAAGAGGAGGAGATAGACAATGCAAGTCCTCAGCACATTGCTCTAGACAATACTGAAAGTGACAATGAGCCCATAAACTTAGACATAGTCATGGATGATCTTGACATCCAAGATATCACCAACTATGACTCTGATAAAGATCCAAAGAATAAAGATGAAGTAATATTCATTACACTAAAGTATCAGGAACAACAACAAGAATTGAAGACATCAAATGATAAATATATGAATGTTGCTGATGAACAAGTGCAGGACACTTCTGTCATGGACTCCAAAGAACCAGACCCTGCAAACCAAGTGCAAAAAGATGAGGATGTCAATGCTCAAAAAGATCATACCGACAAGCAGGACACCACTCTGGATACATCCCAAGCAACCACTCAAAGAAATATGCCTGTACTAATGAAGGCAATCAATATTTTAGAGGGTAATGATGGATCTGCAGTAGAAGACATGAGCACATCTGAGTACAAGGGTGATGCTGAAGCAAAAGACACCACAGATAATTCAAAGGAAACAAATACAGAGAAGGCTGCAACCGATGATCAGACAGATAAGTCTGCTGATCAAAATAAAGAGGAAACACAAAAGGGAGAAGGGGACACACAGAAAGAGAAAGGTGAAGAAGCAAAGAAAGATGAGAAGGAGAAGCAATCAGAAGAAAAATCTGTAGAGACACCCAAGGTTGAAGGAGAGACGTCTTCACAAAACTGACAGGTTCCACCCAAGCAGAAAACATAAAAAGCATCTTCCATAAGGTTGTCACCAAGCACTTCCAAAAGAACAAATGAACTAGCTATGGTAGTTCATACATCTAAATCCCCACAAATCTCAAAGAAGAAGAAAGGAAAGCATAAGAATCTAGTAACTCTAGATGAAGTCATTGAGATTCTAGTTTGTGATCCAGGGACATTGGATCCAATTGCATTAACAAAGTATGCCAGGCTCTGTGAGAGAAAATCCATTCAGGACAAACTAAAGAGAGAAAAAAAAGAGGCTAAGGTACTAGAAGTAGCAAGAGGTATACTTCAACAGATTGTACCTAATGTAGATATTGATAAAAAAATCTCTAATGCTTGATCAACTGGTAATACTCACAGATGCAATAACATCTTAGAATATTGATGCTGAGAAGGTTATGGAAGAGAAACTTGAACAAAAGTATGAGTTCAAGCTAGCTGAGAAGATAATCCAGGAAGTGGCATTAAAGAAGGTTAAGCTATCTGAATTGGTAAGTACAATTTATCCAATCATATCAAAAGATATTACCTTAATACAGAAATTGTGCACTCTAGATCAACTCACTCAGGAGTATATCGACCAGATAACACAAATTGATGTTGATCTTAAGTCAAGTGCACAAAGTCTCACAAGTAATGAAGAAGAAAAATTGCACAATGAGAAAATCAAACAGGCTCAAAAATAGAGACAGGACATTTAGATTACAGAGATGAAGTATAGAGATGAGGTAAATGAGCTCCAAGCTTAACTCTTACCGACACTTTCACTCCTGCAAAAAATTGACAGAGGCAAATACATTAATTTCCACCCCTGAAATGTTTGTCCTAAAAAACATTTATGATATGCACGCGAGGCTAGAGCTACAACACATGGCACTAGAACAACTGAAAGAAAAAAGGGAGAAAATGCAAGAAGATATCAAGACAACCCATTCCAATATACTAGACACATCGTAAGTTGCACATTTTTGTCACAATTTTGACATATTATAAGTTGTACATTTTTTTCATAAGTATCAAAGAAAGGGGGAAATTGATATGTTCACTCACCTCCGTTAAAAGGGGGAAACCATATGTATAGTAAAAGAAAAAGGAAAATACAAGGAGGAAATAATATGTACATACAGAGCAAAGAACAGAAAATGTATAGTATACATGTACATATACTTATACTATACTGATGCATACAGATAGGGGGAGTCATATGATGACAAGGATATAAACAAGGTGTACATACTAAACACTTTAGTATTATGCACATATCAGTTTTTGATACTAATGTCAAAGGGGGAGATTGAAGGAATTATATTTTTCCATTAGTATACTTAAGGAAAAAAATGATTTGCACCATTGGTTTACTCTACACCGACAGACAAGACACATCACTACCTGACGCCAAGGTTACTGGAAAAACACTATTCAATGTTATCCAATGAAAAAAGGTAAAAGAAACCCGATGAGTAACAACAATGCAACCTGACAGAATGACAAAGAGAGGAACCCGACATATAAAGGGAACCCGATGAACAGTTCAACAAAGGAATGCCGACAGACTTCAAGTTCAACCCGATGACCAAGAACTGATAGTCAGTTACATCCTACAAAAAGTGGATCTGACTTTCCATGTTAGATAAATTACTGAATTTGTATTAATAGCTTCTTGATTTACTTTTAAATCCATTATGTGCAGAGGAAGCAATGTATTTATTATTGTTTTAATTAGTTTTACTTATTTAAAACATGAAAACTAAAGATCAAGGTCAATTTGTAAACCTTGGATCTAAGAGTTAACATTGTAATGCGTGATTCCAAGATAGGTCAAATACTTGTATAAATAGGTGCTCAATCTATTGAGAATAGAATTTTTTCAATGAAGATAGTAGCCACGGAGAGCATCTAGGGACCAAACAAGAGAATTCATGCAGAAGGACATAAATAGAATAAAATCAATTTCAAGAATAGAACAGAGGCTACCGATGAGCAGAGAAAAGGTATTCATCAATCACTTAAGGTGATATTGTTATTCTAAAAGCTTTAATGGATATGTAATCAATAATTGTAGATTTTATACAGTCAGGTCAACATTTGTACTCATTCTAACAAGTGTAGTACACTAATGAAATCCTTTCAAGAAAGGTGGGCTTAACCATCCTATTGTAAATCTTATAACTGAGTGCACACTTAAATCAGTGTTGCTAAATCTCGTAGATCTTAACAGGTCTCCACCTTAATACTCCTAATAGGGTAGATCATCAAAAGTGATCAAATTGTAAGCCTTAATCGGCTCCCTTCCATTCTGCAGATAGTGAAGTTTTGTGGGTGCCATCCCCACCGCAGTTTTTACATTCTAACAGGAGTTTTCTGCAATACCATATCTTGTGTTATGTGTTTATCATTTTCATGAATGTTTCTATGAATGTTGCAAACTATTAAAGATTATGAATGAACAATACATGCATAAGAAAGAACAACAGTAATTGTTGGTAATGCAGTAATGAATGATGACTAATGATAAATTGTGAAAGGTGTTAAAAGTTTTAGAGGTACTGATTCACCCCTCCCCTCTCAATACTACTTCCCATTAATTCCAACAAAAGACCACAAAATACTGTGGAAGCAAGTAGTGCCTCCACTTCCTTAGTGCTTGGAATAGAGCATACATCTCTAGGTCATAAGAAGACTACTTCTTAGCTTCACTTGTCTTTTCACTATGGAAAGCCACTGGTCCTCCCTCTTGACTCAAAAAAACACCAATAGCCATGTTGCTAGCATCACACTCCACTATGAACAACTTCTCAAAGCTTCAAAAAATCAAGATTGGTTGTGCAGCAATATTCTTCTTCAACAACTCAAATCCACGGTTAGCTTTCTCATTCCACACAAACTTATTTTTCATTCCACCTTTGATAGTATCTAACATAGGAGCACAAATTGCACTGAATTGCTTTATGAACTTCCTATAATACTGAGCTAAACCATGAAAAATTCTTACCTCTGTTTCTATTCTTGGAGTAGGCTAATTGAGAATGGATTCCACTTTACTTGGTTCCATCTTTAGATTGCCTTGAGATAACACAAACCCAAGGTACACCAGCTCTTGTTTCATGAATTCACATTTCTTGAAGTTTATCATCAACTTCTCCTCATGTAGCTTCTTGAAAACTATCTGTAGATGTCTGAGGTATTCTTCTTTGGTCTTACTATAGATGAGTATATCATCTAGATACACTACCACAAATTTTCCTATGTAGTCTTTAAGGACTTCATTCATTAATATCATGAATGTAGATGGGGCATTGGATAGCCCAAATGGCTTCACAAGCCATTCATACAGTCCTTTTATGGTCTTGAAGGTTGTCTTCCATTCATCTCCCTCATTGACTCTGATTTAGTGGTATCCACTCTTTAAGTCAATCTTAGTGAAAATATTGGCTTCTCCTAGATAGTCCATTAGGTCTTCTATCCTAGGGATAGGGAACCTATGCCTAATGGTAATTCAGTTTATTGCTCTTGAGTCAGTACATAGCCTACAAGTTCCTCCCTTTTTGGGTGCTAAGACAGTGGGTACGACACAAGGGCTAATACTTTTCCTAATGAGACCTTGGCTTAGGAGTTCTTCGATTTGCTTAGCTATTTCCTCATTTTGTTGAGGAGTCATTTTATAGGCTGCCTTATTAGGAAGGGTAGCTCCTAGGATAAAGTCTATTTGATGAATTATATCTCTCTTAGGGGGTAGGGTTGATGGTTTTCCATCACTTATAATACCTTCATACTTCTACAACATCTCCTGCACTTAGGCAACTCTATCTTTATGACTGTCTTGTCTGCACTTTCTTCCTTTGGCTTCAACACAAGTGAAAAACCAACTCCCTCTCCTTCTTCTAAGGCCTCTAAGAACTCCTTCTCACTAACCATAAGGACATTTTCATCTCTTCATCCTCTAATAGTGACTATATTTTGAATGTCACATTGTCCTTCTTGAAAGATAAGAATTCTTCGCTCCATCATGCATGGCCTCTCTGTCAAATTTCCATGGCCTGCCAAGGAGAAAGTGACATGAATCCATAGGTATGACATCACACAACACCTTGTCTTTGTATCTCCCAATTGAAAACTCCACCCAAGATTGTTTATTGACAAGGACATGTTGTCCTTTGTTCAACCAAGTGACTTTATATGGGTTGGTATGGGGTATTCTCTTCATCTTCAATTTGTTGACTGCCTCCTCTGATACTATGTTGTTAGTAGACCCTGAGTCTATGATGACTCTACAAAATTTTCCCATCATCTTGTATTTCAATCTAAACAGTGATCTCCTTTGACTAGGTTCCTCTTTCATTGGCTCCTAAATCAGTATCCTCCTTATCATTAAGTTATCCCCTTCTTTTGAATCTAGGGGTACCTCAGGGTGTTTACTTCCACCACTAGTATCCTCTTGAACATAGTTTACCCTTTTGTCACTTCCTTGGGAAGTAGATCCTTTCTATGGACATCTGTATGTAGGGTGTCCCATCTAGTTGCGGTGGTAACATTTCATGTTTGCAAAATAGTTACCTCTTGCTTGGATATTCTTCTCCCTCTATTGTTAGAGTTCCTTCCTCTATTTGAGTTACCTCTGTTGGAGCGTCCTTCTTGTTTCTCAGTAATCTTGGTCTCTCCTTGAATTTTTTTTTTAGAACTTCTTCCACCATATCCACCTCTCTATCCTCTACTGTCTCTTCCTTTGCCTCTACCTCTACTGGTGCTTGAATCTTATTTCTTCCTTAGCTTCTATTATACCTTTATTGCAATTTGGTGGAATTTCTAAATAGTATCAAGAGTCAAGAGACTCATATCATCTTGTATAGTCCACTTGAGACCATTAAGGTATCTAGCTACCTTCACCTTATCATCTTCTGCAAATCAAGACCTCATGCATAGCCTTTGAAACTCTTCAGTATAGGAGTTCACATCCAAGTCCTTCTATCTTAGACTTTGTCTTCTTTTATGCAATTGGATTTCATAATCCTCAGGAACATGAGCATCTCTGATTTTTGCAACCATAGCCTTCCATGTAGAAATGGGCTTCTTTCATTCCTTCTCTCTCTCATCTTGTATAAATTTCCACCAAGTGAGTGCAAACCCTCTTAGTCTAGCTTTAACAACTTTCACCTTCTGAGCTTTAGTTATGCCATCACACTCAAAGTGATTCTCTAGTCCTTCTATCCAATCTAGGACTATCTTTGGTTCCATCTTTCCACTAAAGATGGGAACTCCTTCTAGTGTTTTACCACTTAAAGCCTTTAGTGCCTTTAAGAATAGTTTCTCAGTAAGGATAGGGTCAGCTTCTAGGATTTCATCATCTATGGAAATATCCTTACCTTTCCCTTCAACCTTATCCTTCACTTCTTTAGTCTTTTCTTCCACTTGGTCCACTTTGTGTTCCAATTGTGTCAATCTCTCTCTGAGAAATCGATTCTCTTCTTCTTACTCATCTACCTAAATTTTTAACTATGCATTTGTCACCATTTTAGACTCTCCTAATAACTCTGTTGGTTGGAAAATTCACCACAAGCTTGATCAAAAAGCTCTGATACCAATACGATAGAGATACTCCAAGGTGTGCTTGCACAATCCCTTATCTAGGACTCTACTTGTCCTGGCCTTCCCTAGATCCTAATCTCACTTATAGGACCTTAATAGTATTTTCTCTTCTATCCTAAGACTATCCTAACTCAACTCCAAGAGTTATTCTCTTTGTGCTTCACCTTGACGAATCACTAACATTAGGGGTACTTCAACTCTTCACTCTTTCTTGGATGACTCCAAGTGAAAACTCTTCATTACATATTTAAAAGTGTTGTAGGGGGTGTAACCATCATTGAAACAAATAATTCACATCCTTATGACTCCATTGGAATGGGACATCAATCCTTAATCAATCGATTTCAAGATTGACTATCCTTTTGGTCCTAATAGGCCTAATTGCTCAATTAGCCCTATATAGAGGATTTTTCTCAATTATTTCTCCAAACTTCCAAATAACCCCCAAAAATAACTTGAGATATAGATACCATTTTCCAAGACCTTGAATATTTTTGTGGTCTTAGGCTCCTAGGTCATCCATACATTGGATTCCTGAAATGTAGGTCTAATAGGGCTAATTAGCCTAAATTTGTGCAGTCCTCTTATTTCTCCTAAAAAATGTATCAAGATGGATTGTTAAATGCTCAAGCTTCTTAAGAGGTGTCTATATGACCTTTGTGCATATGAAACCACATTTTTTTCACTCCCTCAATCATTACCCTCCAATCATGCACTATTAGCTCATGCCAAAACTCTAACCGGACACACAATGTTTGCCTAGGGCATGACCTTAAAAATAACCAATTCGCTCCTCTAGACTCCTACTTGCATATATACACAATAAAGAGGCTCCCCTACAATATTTATCAAGTCCATGATGATTTTAATGGTTGGATTCTATGGGGGAGCCATGAAACTAAAATCCACACTGTCTACTCCAACAACTACACAGTCTACAAAACAATTTACTAAAGCTAAACAAATGAACTCAAAACCACTATGCTATTGAACAAAAAATACTTAGAATTGTCACTAGTATGCAAAAAAAACATTAAATTCTTAAATTCAATCCATACCACAACTCATTAACACAATCCAACTCAACTGTTACTGAAAATGAGAACACATAACTTTCATTCAATTCCAAACTTACACTTATCCACACAATGCCTGGGGAAATGGGATCTATTTTGCCTTAACATTCCATGCCCATGATTCTAGTCCATTATGGAAACTACCCATCATTTTTCCTTGAAAGGAATCCATTTTTTCCATTTGTTGTCATGCAACATTAAAAGTTGCTAAAATGTTATCAAGCAACTTTATGACAACTTTTACAATTTTTGCATAGTTATAGCTAAGGGCCTCTATTCAACCTAGAATGGTGTAGAAAGAATATATGAACCATTTTAGGCACTATCCTACCCTTTCCAAATCCTTAAAGTATTTTAGACACTTTTAAACTTATTTTCCCACCTTAGGTCTAATCTAGCTCTAACAACTAGAAAGCAATAAACATCTAGGTTGGATTGAGCCTAGTATAATCCACCTAGGAACACACTTTTCAAGACCTTCTAAGGTCAAATTAAAATCTACTAACGTGGCTAGAGTCAGTACAAGCCAAAATTGTAACAAGTTTTAGGGATTTTCCTAGGTGCTCCTACACCATCTACCTTCAAGAGGCATTATTGAACAAAGACACCATCTTCAAGACAAAGAGGGGAGGAGAAAAAGAATGCACCTATTTAGACCCCTCACAAGTAGGTGAAAAGGGGACTTTTGATGAAAGATAAACATACTTTTAATCTCTCAAGTAAGGATATTTTTTTAAAATGAACATTATTTTTGCCAATAAGGAAGAGGCCATGATGCAGGATGCATGCCTCTTTTACAAGAGTGAATCCCAAATTAGAGAAAAAAATCCATGTATGAAAAGGAATGTCAAAAAGTAAACAATTGCAAATATGTTAAGGAAAAGTGGGTCCTTAGAAAAGAAGGATTAAGAGAATGACACCTTTCCCACCAAGCATAAGGTACAAAGTAAAAATAATCCATTATATACCCTAAGTGATGAATCCCATATAAATAGACATGCACTCACAAGTAGGCATAAGGGTGCAAGGGAGTGTTCTTGCATAAAACAACAAATGCATGCTAGAAAGGACATTGCATTATAGGGGAGACCAAAATGACAAAGGGCTAATGACTTACCTTTGACTATGAAGTTGAAAAGACATGTAAAGAGAAAAGAAGCAAACTACATCATCTTAGTGGTAACATTCATTGTAAAATATATGTCCATCCAAACAAGGAAGATTTTGTAAAAGAAGACAAACAATTCTCATGTAGAGAAAGGTTTTTAACAACAAATCCATGTATTAAAGGATACCATATAATAAATGAATCCAAAAAGGAGATAATGGATCTTTGAGAAAGAGGAATTAATGAAAGAGAGGTATTTCCCCCCAAGGGAGAGGAAAAAGGAAAAAATACCTATTATGTTGCTCCAAAAGTGCACATCATACAATACAGAGAGCCTTGTAAGCTTCCAAGATTACATGATGGGGAACAACAATAAAGGATTAAGAAATTCTAAGGTATGTTTGTGATATAAATAAATAACATGAGAACCATAGTTAAAGTAAGAACACATCTATCTACCAAATTTGAACAAATTGCCTAAATTCTACACATTTGGTAAGAGAATGTATAATAATATGGTGAAAATTTCTAAAAGGAAGGCAAATTTTTCTATCATATTTAATTCTCCAAAAGATTATTTTAGCCAAAGCCAAATGATCATCAAAAGGAGGTGTAGCAACAGATGGTGTTGGTAAAAGAACACTTAAACAAGGAGGGTTAGATTTCAAAGAAGAAGGATATAAAGGAGTAGGAAAGGGGTTACCTTGAGGTATAAAATCGAGACCACTTCTAGTGACTTGTGTAGGAGGGTTAATAGGAACTTTAATGCCTTGCTCATTAATACCAAGACATTGTACATTATAGCCTTGTTGAGTGGTGATGTCATACCCTATAGTGTAGTTATCTTTTAATATAGAGGGAGAAGGAGATTCATATTTAGGTTTATGAAAGTATTTGGTATAAGGAGGAATAGGACCAGAAGTGATATTCTCTCTAGGGAGATTAGTATTCCTATCACCATTCAGGGTATATTTATGTGGGGAAGAGGAAGATGGTTTGTTATAATCTTCATTTCTACTTAATGTCACTCTAGGAGATAAATCATCAAGGAAATATTTAATATCTAGATTATGCATGATATCTTGTAAAGAAGTGCACATACTATCCTCCCTAAGACTATCTGTCATAGTAGGTTGAGGAAGAGGAGATCTAGGTCACCCTGAAATGGGAAAATTAGGAACTAGATGACTAGTAGACAGTATAGGAGGATGATTGGATTGGTTGGTGTTAATTTCATCCTTAGATTTAATGTTCTCAATAAAAACTCTTATAAGATCAAGATACTCCATGCATTTTGTTAAGATTTTGATGAGAAAACCATATAGAATATTGATAAAAGTCCTTATATACACCCTATAAGGAAGAAAAATATTTGAAGTCCTCATTATAGCATATGCTAAAACACCATGAAGGATGGAAAACATCATCAAATGCAACAAATCATGATTGAATCCATGTTATTGTTAAAGAGAAGTAAGGAGAAATGTAAGAACATAAGTGATCACACACCAATATACTTTATAAAGCTCCATGAATGCTATGAGATCCAACAATGAAATGAAAGGGCTCTAACACTAAAATCATAATTTAAAGCATAGAAAAGGAACCTAACTAGCGAAATCAAAAGAATGCAACAAGTGTCGAGTTCACCAAAATGTATAGTAAAAAATGGGGACCACCTAATAGGATCTAAGCTCTCCCCGATTTCACAAGGTACATAAGAATACAAAGCCTCCTCAATTAAAACTAGATCAACACCATGAGAAAGGATCGAGTTATGCCAATTCCAGATTCGGGTCTTAGGGGATTCTATTCATTTTGTTTGCTTGGAAATTGAAAGAAGGTAAATTAAACTTACTTGTAAATGGAAATTCTAAATAGGGAATGGAAATGAAATGTATGCACCCAGAAAATGGGATAGAGAGGATGATGTTCTGCTGCTATTTTTCTGACTGTCGGGATCTCAAAAACACCTATACTTCCAAATCTTGGGTCTATAATCTATTTGTGACCTATCCCAAAATTATGAGCATGTTTCTAAGGGTGCAAAACATTTGGAACGTTCTATACCTAGGTGCAGAACATTTGGAAGATTCTACACATGACAAATTTGTCCCAAATTCAATAGAGATCTGTGTCAGGGTCTGCATGGCCCGAATATCAAAACACAACTTCACAATCTATACCCAAACATAGAAAAATGGGGAAGAAGGTTGAAAAATAGGTTTTCCTGAGTCAAACCCCTAACTAGGAATCAACCCATAAATATAAAAAGTAAAGTATGCAGACATAGAATAGTGATTAGATCTGATGAATAAAGTAGTTCATACCTTCTCAATAAAATTCCTCTTTCAATGTATTCAAATATGGTTATGCAATAGATTTTAATCAACATTAAACCAAAAGGAAATCATGAAAAGATAAAACCTTGTGTGATAGATGTTGCAACTTGCCAATGTTGAAATGTGAATAAGGAAGAGAAGAAGATAGGGAGGTTGATAGATGAAATGGCTCCTCTTTGATGAAAACTCCTTATTTTACCTCAAATGGAGAAATAAGATAGATCCGTGAAGAAAGTCGCCTTGGGTGTTTGATGATACTAAGATTTTGATAGATCTTGAAATTGTCTTCAATTGCCTTGTATTGCTTGATGATCTTGATTTGCCCAATTGCTTGCACAAGACTCTTGAATTTAAATTCTTGCCTATAGATTTGAATTCTTGAAGATTGGATTGGATTTATTACTAGATGGATCAAAAAATAAGGAGAAGTAGGGGGTTTATATACTTTCTCACTATATTTTTGAGTTTTAACCTTACCCGGACTAACCAAAAATATGAATCTCGCATCCATTCTCCGAATAGGGCCCCCTCCATAAATTTGGGTCACTTTTTGGGGGTTCACAACATATACAATGTTGTGCACCCAGGTGTAGAACATTTGAAACATTTTGCACCCTCCAATCAAGGCTCATATTTAATTTGTTTGGTTCTGGGTAATGTGTAGGTGTAAGGATTTAAATCACAGTTGGTTTCGGGGATCAAAAAGGTAAAAAAGGTCACTAATAATGAAATAGGGCCTAAGTGATGAAATAAATTATGTGATTGTAGGAATGATAGAGGAGCACACCTAGAAATAAGGAATAATAGAGGAGCACACCTAGAAATAAGGGATAATCCTCAATTTTAAGCAAGATAGAGGGGAAAGAGAGAAGAAAGATGACCCTGATTTGAATTTAAGTGTCCACATTAGGTCCTATTACTAAAATGAGTACAAAATGGTCCTTAAAAATTACACTAATTAAGTGCTTACTTTTTAGGATTTTTCATATGGTTCTATTCATTTTGGTGGCCAGATGGATGCTAACATTTCTTAAGGTCCTAGTCAGACCATGGTATGCTTTTGGTTAGGGTTTTGATTTTTTGAGATTGTGTTAGTTCCTTGTGTTTCTTGGAGATACTTTTAATAAGCTCCTTTCTATATGAATTCTATGGAGGTGAATTCTACCCCTATAGAGGTGGGGTTTATAATTGTGGCTTAGTTGTGGGAATGGTGCATTTTGTTCTTGTTATTCTCTCTCTTGTTCCTTATTGACGTGGGGGCATATCCTATTAAGGTGGGGATATTATTGTAGAGTGAGGATGGTGGTCAATCTATGTGGTGTTCTCTCAATTGTAGTTTCTCTAATGCAAGGATGAAGCCTTTTTGGTTTTCCCTTTTGACTATCTCTTCTTTACTGCTCCTATTGAGGTGGGATCCTCTTCTATTGAGGCGGAGATAAGTTTTCTAGGCGAGGAGTTTCTTATTTGTTGGGAGTTCCTATTTATAAACATCTAATTGGTTAAGGTTCCAATTCAAGACCGATATTGAAGGTTTTGGGAGCCTAGGAAATATCCCTCATTTTTTGCATCTCATTTCTTTGGAAGTTCTGAGTAGGATGGTTTGGTTTCCATCCTTGTTTTTTCTTTCTAGATAATTAGTTTCTAGAAGTGAAGGTTTTGGGAGCCTTGTTAAAACCCATGAACATTTTGAGATCCTTTTTAAAACCCATTTTAGTGTTCTTGCTTAGGTAGCTTTGTTTGGCCTAGTTTTGTTCTGTAGTAGGGTTGTTTGGTTTCCATCCTTGTCCTTTCTAGATAATTAGTTTTTGGAAGTGAAGGTTTTGGGAGCCTTGTGAAAACCCATGAAGGTTTTGGGATCCTTTTTAAAACTCATTTTAGTGCTCTTTCTTAGGCAAATTTGTCTGGCATAGCTTTGTTTAATTATTTTGTTGTGTTGTTGTGTTGTTTTATGTTTTGTTGAGCTGATTTCTTAATCTTTCATTATAAATGGGATCATGGCCCTTTCAAAACCCTTGATTACCTAATTAAAAACATTTTGGAAGCTATCTCTTAACCTTTCTATAATAATGTAATGGAAAAACCAAAAAACAATGTCACAAATTCATTAAATAACTCAAAATTCACATTCATTAAGAAATAAATAGAACACCATCCAAATATGAGTACATAATACATCTTTACATGAAGAAATGTCTAATAAATAATATGTAATACAATAAATATATTTTATAATGGATGTGTCATAGGCTCTCATTCTTATCTTGTCACATCAACACAATGATGATACACGAACACTAGAGTCTTTGGTCACCATGAAGCCAACCTTCAACCGCAAACCAAGAGACAAAAATATGGTTCAAGTATTTTTTCGCACAACCATGAAGTTTATGTTTGTGCAAAATTATTACAAGAAGAATGTAGAACCTTGTATGAGATGCCTAATAGTCTAGAATATATGAGTTGTGAGATGTTCTTATTGTGCTTCTGATTTATGCTTCTTTATTATTGATATCTTGTGGTGAAATTATGTTCATTTATGTGATATTTTATGTCCATCTAAGATAGGTTAATAAAGCATGCTAAAGTGGTCTTTTTTGGCATAACAAAGAAGATAAATATCTTCATTGTTTTATGTATTAAGACAACTTAGTTTTTAGATTTGCGTACAATCATAGATTTTCTTTGGGTACAGTCTAAAGATTGAATATCGTCAATACCTTTATTGGATTAGAGATTGATAAATTCTGAACAATTTCCCAACATTTGGTATAAGAGCTTCAAGGGTTTCCATGATTTTCATGTGCTTGAATGTGTATGTATGTGAGTTACATGAACTTACATGTTACTTTCATATTCTTACATATGAAGGATTCATGGTATTTTGATTCTAGATATTCCTCCATATTTATTTCTTAATTTGACAAGCTTCTGCGAATTAGTTAGAAGGAATTGTAAATTGTTGGTCGCTTTTGGATTATAGTATATGTTTTTTGTCTTAACATTATTTTGAATATTTGTGAGACTAGAAGTCGTTGTAGTTAAAATGAATATTGTCAATGGGATATATGTTGGGCTCTTGAAGCTCACAGAGGATCTTGTATTTTATTGAGTTGATCATGTGTTTTCTTCTTGCATAGTAGTGATCTAGATCTTTGTTTGGCAATATGTTACTTTCATTTTGCATGTTGGTTATGTTACTTTTCAATGTGGTATTTTGTAGTGAAAGGGTGTGCATGTTTGTTGTGTGCATTTAGCCTTGTAGTCACATGTGAAAATGCTTATTAGTTGGACTTCACTATGAAGTGCTTATGTTGGGTTCATGGTGTCACCCCTTGGTTACAAGAAAGCATTGGATGATTAACCACTACTTTTATGTGAATTATAGAGTTGGTTATTTTATGATATGAATGCTCTTAGACAACTTGATAATGTTTTGCAATTTTACCATTTCTAAAAGTTGTGGATTTGTAGCTCTAGATTCATTCCATTGTTTAGATAACATATTTGATGTGAATGGCTAGATTTTGAAAGGGATTTCAGATTTATTGAGATGATTTTGCATGTTTTACATGGTAACTAAAATCTATGGTATGTAGATATGTGTTAAGATTGTATTCATCAAGATGTTCTAGATGAAGGTAGTTATAGGCTTGCATGGTTGTTTAGAGGGTTCTTCTTGATCTATGGTTACTTGTATGTGGTTTTGTTTGTAAAATTAGATCTAGCATTGATTTTGGTGGTTGAGTCCCTGAAATCCACACGCTATACCTAATTATCTCTATTTCGCTTGATACTGATGTGTGGTTGAATCTATCAGTTATTTGAAGATTAGAGCATTGAATATGTATTTCCCCTTTGAGAATATATATGATAATATTATAACTTATCTGATGATGATTTAGTTTGGTAGGCCTTGTTGTGGTCATCTTATTATATTGGTATGTTGATTTCAATGAAAATGATTTTTTGGAGTGCCTGATATACTTGTTCATTTGAATCTTAGCAATAGATTATGGTGCATGATAATCTTTTCTCTATTTCAGTGGATTTTTGGTAATGATGTTGGTCATGATGCCATGCATGATGCAAAATCACTTTTAGTGGGAGATTTATGTAGTTACGTTATATTTTCTATGTTATTTATTTCAATATTTTGCTTTGAAGCTATTAATAATGCAGCGTGTTGTGATTCATGGATAATATTTTATTAGAAGATGGATGATATTTTGCAATGGTTATTGGTTTCATATGAAGCTCTTGGATTTCATCTTTACATTGTAGTAAGAGTTTTACATCTTTGGTTCTATTAACAAAGGATGTGTAGTATTATATCTTTTTGATTTGTAGATCATGGTTTGAATCTTCCCTTTGGGAGAACTTGGTGTTGAGTTCTTTGATTGTGTTGGGGACACGAAGATCTTCAGTTAGGAGATGGATATGGATATCATGATGCCTGAATAGCTTGGTTGCACAATTTAGTAGTTGTTTCGGCAGTGATGTAGATTCATCATTTGAGGATGGATGATTATCTTCATATGTTGGTGATGTTGTTTTTCGATTTACATTTTTGTCTCTATTATGTCATGATCTTGGATTAGAGTGTTGGCATGATCCATGTTCTCTTGAGACCATGATATATTTTATGGAACATATGATATTCCATTAAGGAGATGACAGTTCATGATGTCATGATATGTTTCATGTTTGTACAATTGGAACTTTGACAATAATATTTTTTCTTCTCTTTGGTTTTGAGTATTCATCATTTTCATGGAACTTCATGTTTTTGCCAAGGTGTTAGACAAGTGGGAGAATGTTGAAAAATTGTCTCAACCTCTCTTTTACCACATTTTTATTTAACTATTAATTGAAAATTTGTAATTATCTTTTAGTTGTCATGAAAGTTTCTAAATGCAATTATGACAACTTGCAAGATGATTTTTAGTTGTGAAATTATAAAGAGCATGAAAAAGGGGAAGTGAAATGAAATATTGGAGAAGACAAGAAAGATATTTTAGAAAGTGAATAAAATCACAAGTTAGAGGAGTAAGTTTCTTAGTTTGTGTGATTTATGCCTGAATGGATTTGGAAACCATTTGTATTTTGTGTTTTTATCTCTTGCCTATATATTGAGTGCTCGAGTTGAAGAAAAAACAAGTTAATTCACATGTTGTTGAATAAATGAAGTGTTCCAATGATTCAGAGAGAGAAGTTGTATTAATGTAACTCATTTGAAAGATTAATACATGTCTTGGATCTCTTTGGATGTGGAGTTTTTTTCCCAAAAGGGTTCTCCACATAAATCATGTGTTGTGAGATGTTCTTGTTGTGTTGCCAATTTATGCTTCTTTATTGCTGCTATCTTATGGTGAGATAATGTTCATTTAGTGATATTTTATGTTCATCTAAGAAAGGTTAATAAAGCATGTTAAAGTGGTGTTTTCTAGCATAACAAAGAAGATGAATATCTTCATGGTTTTCATAGTGAGACAACTTAGTTTTTAGATTTGCAAACAATCATAGGTTTCCATTGGGTATAGTCTAAATATTTAATCTCATCAATACGTTTATTGGTTTAGAGATTGGATAAATTTCTGGCAATTTCGCAAAAATATGAACATGCTATATCATGTTATCATGATATGAAAAATAGAGTAAATTGAAATATCCTTCTACTTCAATGATACACATTACTTTGGACTAAGCATTTTAACTAAATAAATGGTAGGTAGATCCTAAAAGAAGATATACCCTCCTCTGTAGGTATAAAAAGATACATTTTATAAAGAAAATAAATCTATTTTTCTTAATCTTAAATAATTTAAAATATATCATGCATGAGTTATATCATTAAAATAACTCTTGATTCTTTCCATACTAAAATGATTAAAAAACATCTATTTACTATTTTTGTGCAAAGCAATTTCTAATATGTTATTGATGATTTCACGCAAATTTATGTAATTGCATATGCTATCATTATTTTATATTTTCTAACTAATTTATTTTATGTCTTTGCATCTTATAACTTTAGACAATTCATATAGATAGATAGATAGACACACACACACATAAACATGTGTGTGTGTGTACATACATATACACATGCATATGCATACATACATACATACATACATACATATGTATAAATGTAAATATATGTATGTATTTACACACACACATACATATACATATACATATACATATATAGACACACACACATAGGGAAGGTAAGGAAAAACTAGCTCTAACTAATCACATGGTAGTATGCAATAAATTTAATATTCGTGCTATATGCCAAAACTAAAATATGTGAAATCTTTAGCAAATATCATTTATTGACAATGTTAGGAACTAAAAGGTGGAAAACAATATAAGAAGGTAAGTAGGAGATATTTTCTATAGAAAATAAAATTGTTATATTGCTCTTAGGATTCAACTGTGTAGTTTTTGAGTTAAACTCATGGGTCAATGAGTTTGACTCAAAAACTACATAATTGAATATTGATAGCAATATCACAATATGAGAAAGCTCAAATCAACTGTAAGCTAGATTTAGACGTGTTTACCAAATGGAAATAAAGTCAATTATAACAATAAATAGAGAATACCATAGAAAATTCAACACATTACACTTGATAACATGGAGAAACCCTTTTGAGAAAAAAATCACCAAGAAAAGAGGGAAAATCTATATTAGTCTTCAAAGATATTATAATACATAAAAATTTGTCAATCTTGCATCAATTCAACAACATTTGTATGCCTATAAAACAAATCATGTTAACTCCAACTCAACCCCTCAATATACCCCTCAATATATAGACTCATACGTGCTCAAAATACCACCGTTAAACATTACAATGGGTCAAAACAAGGTTGCAAAATAATGTGGTAAAAAAACATTCAACTCATACATGCCAAACATAGTCTCTTACATGACATTATAACCTTTTATATACTTTCATAAGAGTCCATAAAAAATAAGAGATACTCTTATATGTGTCATAGACTATCAATAATTTATGTAATAATTCTCTTATATGTGTCATAATAACTAATTCTCATGTCCAAATTCATCCACCTCATTTTTAACCTTTACAATTGTCATAGAATCCATCATAACATACTAAGAGATAAGCTTTCCGTGATATACCATTTGATATTGACATATTTTAATAACTAATAACTTGATTTTAAAGGCACCAACATATGACAAAAGGGGAAACTCACAATACTCACACCCCTTATGATGGAACGCTATTTTTTAATAGCATAAAAGCCAATAACCATGGGAAAATGTAAAATAATGATAAATAAATTCTTTGGAATTGTTAAGGTTGAGACATCTCAATTCCCAACATTCTCCCACTTTTTGAATAACTTAAAAGAGTTGGGGGAACCAAACCATCATGAAATCATCTAGGAATAAGAATCAAGGTCACTGGCCTTTCTAGATCAATTAAACTTGTTTGTGCTCATAGGTTTGTTGTGATAATCTATAATGTTCACTTGAGTGTCAATTTTCTTCAACTCATTAGAGTGTCAATTTTCTTCAACTAATTATGAGTGTCAATTTTTTTCAACTCATTATGTCCATTTGCAATCAACTTATAACAAAAATGGTTGTACATCCACATGCTTAATCCATGCATGATATCTAGGATTCTTAGCTAATTGAATTGCACTGTGAATATCATAATTAACTTGAACAAGATTGCAATCAAAACCAATACCTACACACAATCTCTGTAACCATACTACCTCCTTAGAAACATGAGTAGAAACCATTTACTTTTCTTTAATAGTGGATAAAGAAATTATTGGTTTCCGCTTATTTACCCAAATTCAAACTCCTCTAAACAAAATAAACACATACCCACTTATGGACCTTTCAATATCCAAGTCCCTTTCCCAATCAGCATCAAAAAAAACTTGTATGTCTAATGTCTTATCCATACTTTTAGTCCCAAAATATTCCAAATAATAATTATAATTCCTTCCAAATATCTAAGCACCCTTTTAACATGATTTGAATACTCTCTACTAGGGTTAGATATAAACTTGCTTAAAACTCTCATTGCTTGTGCAAACCATTGTGTATATTAAACTTTCTACAACACTAGCATAAGTCGCATTAGACATATAATCTAAATCATCATCACTCTTTGAACACATACCTAACAAAATATTAGTGCCAACTTGTAAAGTAATTCTTTCTAGTTTGAAATCCTACATACTAACTCTATTCAAAATAGTTCTAACATACCCACTCTAAGACAACTAAAGCTTTATGTTTTCCCTTTTTGTTATTTCCATACCAAGTATATATCTTGCACCTCCAAAATCCTTCATATCAAATTCCCCTGAAAGTTGAAGTTTTAGCTAACTAATCATTGCCTTAAAATTGTTGATGAGTAGTATATCATCCACGTATAAGACAATAGTTATAATTGTTGAACGGGTCAAATAACTGAGAGGGGGGTGAATCAATTATTCACACACAACTTATAAAACTTTTCCTCTTTCAATCAAATCATAAACAATATTATTAACAACTTCATATTTGTCAGTTAAGAACATTAAACATCTACACAAGCATTAAGAATACAGAAACACCGACATAGAGAATGTAATAATTTTTACATGGAAACCCAAGATGGGAAAAACTACAAAGAAGCTAATTCTCATGAAATGTAAAAAAATTATTAAGGTAACACTGGTATGGTGATTTTTATAAGGTTCACTATCGATACTTCTCACTGCAGCTATAAAAAGGCTCACTTCCAGAATATTAAGGCTCACTGCCAATACACACGCTCACTGCCGATACAAAAAGGCTCACTGTCGATACCCAAAGGCTCACTGTCGATACACCAAGGCTCACTATTGATACACAGAGGCTCATTGTCAATACAATAAGGATCACAACTATAAAATATGAAAAGAGATAGAATCCACCACCAAGATCAACACATTGCTACATAGGAATACAAATTCTCTATCACTTCACATATCATTATGCGTGAGTCTTATCAAACACACATCCAGATCCTTTTCTAGTATCTCTTATATATGCAACATCATGAAATCCACCAGGTTGGCGAGATAATTTGAAATAGGTCACACCAAGACATTCCCGTGGTGGCAAGGAATTAAATGAGGACCACCTCAATCATTACAACACGCCTCACTCAACCCAACCATCTCCAAAACATTCGGTTCCAATGGATATGATAAACATGTTACAAACACATAGCTGGGACCAAAATATACAAGGGATATGCATCCAAATAGGATTGATCCAATCAACAATATGTTTCATCCAATGAAGAACACTCACCAAACTTGTCGGTGATAACCTCAACCAAAATATACAAACTATCGATGCACATCAACCAATACACCAAACCAGTCGATTCCATAGTAACCGACACTCCAAAAGGGTAGAATAAGGACATGTTGACATCAATGAAAATATTAATTACAAAAACATAGATTACACCAACCTCGCATTCTAATAACCTCCCCTTTGTCATTGATGGAGACATTCATCAATAACAAAGCACAGAGACTTAAACATTTCTCCAACTTTCTCCCCCTTTGACAACAATGAAAAAGGGCACAAAAAGCTTCCCCTTGCTAACATACTCTACTCCCTTTGTGAGGAAGCCACCAAACACTGATCCAACAAGATAGAAGTACAAAGCACTAGACCAATGCACACACACCGGTACATCTAGTGAACACTAGGAAGGGGAAAGATGCCCATCTTCACCCTGAGATACTCAAAATTATCCTTGTAAAAAGGTTTGGTGAATATGTCTATTATTTTTTCCTTTGTGGGAACATACTCAAGCTTAAATACACCTTCCTCAACCTTCTCTTTGATAAATTAATATCTAATTCCAATATGTTTTGTCTTGCAATGCATTACTGGATTCTTTGACATACTTATAGCATTGGTTTTATCACACATGATAGGAATTGGTTCATAAAAAATAACTCTTATATCCTTTAAGGTCTGCTTTATCCATAATACCTGAGTACAACATAAGGATGTTGTAAATGCCAAGAACATGTTAATGGCTTCCATCCAAGCAACGTGAGCATAATTCTCTTTGAAGTTAATGCCTTCAATTTATGAGTAACCCTTGCATACTAGTCTTGCCTTGTTGCTCACAAACTTTCCATTATCATCTAGCTTATTTTGGTAAACCCACATTGTAGCTATCACATTGTTGTCAGTCAGTCTGGGGATCAATTCTTAGGTTTGATTATTTTCTATCTAATAAAGTTCTTCCTTCATTGCATTAATCCAACTTTGATCACTACAAGCTTATGTTACATATTTTGGTTCAACCTTCGACAATAAACATAACAAAGCATGATCCTGAGATATTTTAATTTTGGTAACAAGTATTTCATTCTTGTCTCCAATGATATTATTTTCTTAATGGTTCTTTTGTACATACCTTGCTTTCTTAGTTGTAGATGTTGGTGTCAGTTGAGTATCTTCTTCTTCTTTCTTTTCCTCTGTAGAATGGTTAACAAAGCAAGATATACAGGACAATATAGCAAGCATTCAAAGATACCATTAATACCATTACCAATAAATAACTAATTACCAGTACCAATGAGATGCACAGAGTACCATACCAGAACACCAAGATTGGCGAGGAAATATTTATTTCTATTTCTATTACCAAAAACCAACCACTCCATACAATAAACCAAATCATATATATAATAGTTGGTTGGTTGGGGAAACCAACGGACACACCTCCTCACTCCTAACTAACCTCTCAACAAAACATAATTAAGTCTTAATACAAAATGACTTTATTTCATACTACATATATCCCCCCCAAGAAAAATGTCATCTTCCAGATGACTATACAAAAGGCAAATCAGGTTGAGAGTTGGGTTGTGAAGACATCCCTAGACTCAGAGCTCATTCCCAGATTCATAGGAGATCTTGTCCAGCCACCTTCTACTTGGACCAAAATCCTTGGAGCACTCGTAATGCACCCATCTTTTTAGCTTCAGTTGTTGCTAACTTCTCTTCTAGTCCAGCTCGTTCTATCTTCCATTTAGTTTCCCACATAGCTTTTTCCTGTTCCCAATCATTCTTCATTTGATTTGTCAATTATTTTTCTTGCTGCAGTTGTAAGTATGTCCTCCTGAAGGCCACCTCCATCTCTTGAAGCATGTACAAGAGGGGTGGATGCTCCTGTTCCTGCACTATGATGCCTAAGGATATCCAGATTTAAGTTATTTCTTCTTTTTTGTATCCACTCTAGTAGAGTAGGCTCCAATCTGTGTGGCACTCCCCCTTCATGAATATTGTAAAGGACTCTGCTGCTCTGACTATTGCTTCCATGTTCTAAATTTTGGCCTGCTAGATGATTTCCTTTGTGGTGTGCTCCATATCTTGCAACTCTTTGAGGAATCTTGTTGCTTTATCCTCCAATGAGATTATTTTGGAACCTTGCCTTGTGGTGTGTTGTATTCCCATTATGTTATCTCCTTCTATTTTCCTTGGTAGTGGCGAGGGTGGTGATGGTGAGGGTGGTGATGCCATCCCAAATTCCTCCAACAATCTATCTGCCTCTTCTAATACGGTGTCTTCTCCAGCATCACTTTGTATATCTTTTTTGTTCTCTGCAGCCTGTACCACCAAGGCAACTGGGTGGGCCACTTCTATACCTTGAGGTGTGTGTAGTCTAATCTTGTGTCCACCTATTTGCTTCCCCCTTAGGTCTATGACCTTAGTACGTGCCTTCTGGTCTGTTGGAATGAGATTGGCTATGCCAGGCAAGGAGAGTCTAGTGGCTCCCCATTTAGGGATCCTCTGTTGTCCACTTCCCTCTTCTTCAGTGCTTGGGTTCCCTTTTTATGTATAGCTTCCCTCCTTGGCATCTGTCCTTGAAATGGTATGGAATCCTTCCATACCAGGAATGGTTCTGACTCCTTTTGTACTCGGGATGGTATGGACTCCTTCTATACTAGGAATGGTATGGTCTCCTTCCATACTAGGAGTGGTATGACCCCCTTCCTTCTCAATGCTCATGGTTCTGTGAATCTCAGCATACTCTGGTACACCTCCTGGAAGTGGGCCTTCCCCTTGTGGTAGAAAGGTGACATCCTGGGGTGTGCCCTTCAAGTGGCTGAATCGGATTTCCTTATCCTCTGAGCTCGAAGAGGTGTCCATACTAACCTCATCCTCCTCTAAACTATCGTCACCCACCTCATCACCAACCTCCTCTTGGCTTGATCCCTCACTATGTGTTGGTTGTTGTTTTGTTACCTGTCTTGGTTTCTTTTTCCTTGGTTCTCCTCCTCCTCTTGCTCCAAAGGTGTCTAAGTGTAACTAGTACGTCATAGCTTGTTTGTAAAGTTCCACCCTATTGGCTGGAACCAGCCCTCCCCTATGGTCAGCAGCCACCTGTGTACGAACTGCTTCCAAAAATAATGCTATGGCATGATGAGGCATATAAAATGCCTTATGTTTTAGTTCCATGAATTCATATAATCATTCTGAAAGGAACTGTGCCCAATTATACACCTGCCCCCTATTCAACCCATCCACTACTGGTAACATCCAGAGGGCTATATCTGATGTGCGGCTAGTAGCCATGATTTACTTTTCACCAAGTCCACAATGCAATGCCATTTTTCATTGGCTATAAAAAAATTCTTCAGGCCTCTACTATTCTTCTTGTTGAGGATGCTTCCCCATTCCTGTTTGGTGAGATCCTTTCCACACATTAAGTCCAACTATTTCTTCTTTTCCTCCATTGTCATTGGGTTTTTAGTGAGTTCATGTCCTCGGTTAGGTATTCTAGATACCTTATTTATTTCCTTAGCAGAGTAGGAAATAGTTACAGTTTGATGGGAATACTAGATTATAGATTTGTGATCCTGACTATCATAACTTGCCACCATAGTTCGCAATATAGGTTCAGATTTGTTTAAATAAAAAATAGGCATAAAAATTATTTTTTCTACCTCTGCTTTCTATAAAGCTTCTTTCAGGGTGTGCTAGTCTTCTGCATTCTCCCACCAGGCATGACATCCACTTCTGATTACACTCTCGAAGCTAATATTGGCAGCCGTAATTCTTTCCATGCTCTTTCCTTTATCCTTCTTGCTTGTCATTTTCATCACCTTCTTCATCTGTAATGTTGGATTTTTCTATTTCGAATCAATAATTTTCCCTTACTCAGGTTCCCAACACTTATCTTTACCATCTTCATTTTTAGAGCCAACCCTTGTATGCTTTTATTAACTATTTTGCTAACTTATTTTCAACTATTTTGTGTACAATCCTCTGTCTTAATACGGTTTGGTGAGAATGGATTCCTTCGAGCTGCACCCTCTGTACAACCTTGGTATGGTCATTGTCTTCCACCTACCATCTGTATGGTGTACGACCCACCTTCAACATGTACAGCCTCCTCCTAGTTGCAACCTTCGTACAGCGTACGGCCTCTGTACGTCCTCTTCCTTCCCACTATCATTTGTACATCGTACGACCTACCTCCAACAAGTACAGCCTCCTTCGAACTTCAACCACCATACGACGTACTGTCTCAGTATGGACCCTTCTTTGCACATGTCACCCATACAGTATATGGTCTACCTCCAGTCTGTACGGCCTCCTAGGACCTACAACCTCTATACGTCGTACGGCCTCCATATGACCCTCACCTTGCACCTGTCATCTGTATGACGTACGGTCTACTTCCAGTCTGTATGATCTCTTCAGGGCTGCAACCACCGTACAGTGTATGGCCTCTGCATGACCACTTCTTTCTGCTTGAGCATGTACGGCCTCCGGGATGCAATCTGTGTTCTACCGCTTTCTTCTATTTGAGCTAGTTATAATGCCCCACTTGAGTCTTTTATAAGGCTCATTGATGTTAGGGTTTTCTTTTATTATTTCTTCCATTGAATTTTCCTTGTCTTTTTCTTTTCTTTCTTTTATTATGTCCAAGTGACATATGGGATGTATTTCTATTCTCTGATTATAAAGCCTTAGTTTGGATCGATTTACTAACTCTTTTAAGGGATTGTTATCTAATGTGGATAATTTTATATCTCCATTATCCCATACCTCCACAACTCTATAGGGTCCCAGCTAGCATACCTTGAACTTGCCTGGCTTAATTTCATTTTTCCCATTGTACTTGAGTACCAATTGGCCAGGTTTAAAATTCATTTTCTTCAAGTGTTTATCATGCCAAAAAATTTGTCACTCTTGTGCTAACTAGGTGGCCGATTGGGCAAGTGTCCTCCTTTCATCCAATTTTATTAAAGTACTATGTCTTTCCTTTAGACTTTCTGTATCTCTGAGTCTATGCTCAACTGCTATTCTCAAACTTGATACTCCATATTTTATAGGCATTACAGCCTCTTTCCCAAACATTAAGTGGAAGGGTGTGTGCCCAGTGGTGGCCTTGTAAGTGGTCATGTAGGCCCACAAAATTGTTGGTAGTCTTTCCCCCTAATCTCCTTTTTCTATTCTGCAAGTCTTATATAGGATTGATACTAATATTTTGTTTGTGGCCTCTGCTTGGCCATTCACCCTTGGATAGTACGGAATAGAGAATGAGTGAATAATTTTATACTCATTTGTCATTGTTCTGATTATTTGATTCACAAAATGCACCCCCTGTCGCTCGTAAGCTGTAGTGGTATACCAAATCTTGTTATTATTTGTTCATAGAGGAATTTTTTAGTACTAAGAGCTATGTTGTTTGGGAGTGCTCGTGCCTTGGCACATTTTGCAAGCTAATCAGTTGCTACCACTATGTATCTACATCTATGATTATTGCTAGTAGGTAGGGGCCCTATAAAGTCCAACCCCCACCGCTCAAAAAATTCTTGTGGTTGGGATGGGAACAATGGCATGAAGTCTCTTTTCAGGGGTTTCCCTACCCTCTGGCACATATCATAGCTGAGCACCCATTCCTGAGCATCTGCATACATAGTGGGCCACTAGAGTCCTACAAATAGTACCTTTTGAGGTGTTGCATCAGGTCCCATATGGCCTCCGACCAACCCTTCATGTGATTCCCTTAGGATTCTTGAGATTTCTTCCTCCATCACACATCTCCTCAAGATCTTGTCTGCCCCCATTTTGTATAGCAGTCCCTCTATTAACTGAAATGTCCCACTTTTGAGTGCAATCTTTCTCCTTTTTGCAACTGGAATTTCTCTTGGAAATGTGGCTATTGATAGGTATTGTCATATCCCTTCATACCATTGAGGTAATATAGAAATTTGAAATAGGTGGGCATTAGGGAAATCTTCATTTATTCCACTTCCAGAAGCTTCTCCCGACTTGATTCTTGATAATTGATCTGCGATTACATGACTTTTTCCAAGTCAGACTATGATTTTAAAAGTAAATTATTGTAGGAGGATTAGCCATCTTCTGACTCTCCCTTGGATTATAGGATTATTCATGAGATACATGAGTGCTTGATGATCAACAAAAATTTTAAAAGGAGTAGCTAATAGGTAATGTCTAAATTTATGAACTGCATAAACCATACCTAGTGCTTCTCTTTCAGTGGTACTGTAATTCCACTCTGCTTTTGATAATAGCCTGCTTGCAAAGTACACTAGATGGTCTAGTCCTTCCTTCCCCATTTGTGTCAAGTTGGCTCCTATTGCATAGTTGGACGCATCCACATGGACGTTAAATTCATTGTCCCAGTCCTGATATATGAGAATTGGGACACCTACTAGTCTCTTCTTTAGTTGTTAGAAAGCCTCCTCCTATTCCTTCTCCCAGCAAAACCACTCTCCTTTCCTTGTAAGTTTTTCTAAGGGTAGAGATATTCTAGCAAATCCTTCTATAAATCTTCTATAGTACCCCACATGTCCCAAGAAGGACTTTATTCCAATAACATCGGATGGAGCTTCCATCTCCACAATTACCCTAATCTTGTCCAGATCCATTTTCAATCATTCCTTACACACTATATGGCCTAGCAGTCTGCCTTGTAGAACCATGAATCTACATTTTTTTGGATTCAAGGCTAGATGGGCCCTTCTACATCGATCCATGCATTCACCAAGGATCTTGAGGTGGTGCTCCTTTTTTCTATATATTGACCAGTCATCCAAAAAAGCTCTGAAGTCCCCCATGGACATGCCATGAAAGATATGGAGTATGATTCTTTGGAAGGTGGCTGGTGCGTTGCATAATCCAAATGGCATTCTATTGTAAGCATACACCCCATCTTCCACTACAAAGGTGGTTTTTAGCTTATATTCCTCAGCAATGCTAATCTGGTTATAGCCTGAAAACCCATCCATGAAAGAGTATATTTCATGGTTGGATACCTCTTCTAGGATGCTATCAGTAAAAGGAATAGGAAAGGGATCTTTTATAGTTACCATATTCAAGCACCTGAAGTCCACACATATCCAGATTTGGATCCCGTCCTTCTTTAGTGATATAACTATAGGAGACACCCAATCACTAGTTTGTACCTTGAATATCATGCCTTCCTCGAGCATTTTTGTGATTTCCTCCTGAACCTTGGCAACATAGTTCTTATTCATTTGATAAGGTCGCTTGCGCACAGTTCTTTCCCCTGGTATCAATGGTATCTGATGAACACATAATTTTGGTGGTACTCCTTTTAGGTCTTTATATGTCTATGCGAATACATCCATGTACTCAAGAAAGATTTTCAATGTTTCTCCCTTCAATACTGGGTCCCAGTCATCCCCTATGAAGATTTCCTTGTGTTCATCCTTCTCGCCCAAGTTTATTGTTTGTAGTTTAGCCTCTTTGTATTCTATCTTTCCTCCAAATGTGTGTGATGGTTTGTTATTGATGGTTGTTGTGCCTTCCTTTTATTCCTTATACTCCTTGGGGTAACTCTCATCTGCTTCTTGGATTTGCAACATATTGTAATCTGGCTGGAATACCTCATAGTCACCCATCTTCCAGTGGAACAGGTCATTGAGGGAACTAGTTTCATCTTCTGAACATTCCCCTAGCTGGAGCACTCCTTCTTCATCTAGTTTAGCTCCTTCTTTGTCTGCTCCCTCTAAGTCAGATGTCAGATCCTGACTTACACATTGATTCCTCAGATTTATTGTGTACTTTCTCCCATCGACCTCTATGGATAAGGTATTCTTTTTCTAATTATGGGTGGCCTTGGCTGCCACTAGCTAACGTCTCCCTAACAATGCACTGTAACCCTTCTTTTCTAAAGTAATTACCACAAAGTCGAGGAGAAATTGTTGTGTATCGGTCCTTACCTTTTGCCTCATTAAGGTTCATATTGGTTTTATTCTGTGTTCATCTGCTCCTACCAACTAAAATGTGGGTGGCCAAAGGGTAGGTTTTCCTAGTGCCTTCCAAGTCTCCTCTGGTAGAACATTCACACCAGATCCTCCATCCACATTGGTATTAGACAGTTTGCACCCCATTATCTCCATTTCCACTACTGTCGGTGTCCTCCCTATCCCTATAGTGAATAGAGTATCCATATCTATTGGTTTTTCTTCTTTCTCCTCCTCCTTGAGGGTTTCCTCTTGGCTGCTTATTCCTTGTGATATTGCTACCCGTAGCTGAGGTAATGTTTCTAATAAATCAATAATTTTAATAGGAATAGTGGTTTCCAGTACTTGTATCATGATGCTAGGTATTGGTCAGTTATTTGGGGATTTAGCAACACTTCCTCTTCCTCCCTCTGGCATGTTATTTCTAATCTCATTCCTTTCTTCTTGAAACCTTTCTTTTTCTGTGGCTATGTCGGGGTACGTAAGTTTCCTAGATTGCATTCTTGTTATGGCGAATACTTCATTCTCTGATTCTACAATGTCCATCATGTTCACCCCCTTTTGTCTAGGGCAATTAGCATCCTTATGATTTCCTAGTCCAAACCACTTACATAACATCCCTTCATTCTTTCCTCCTCCGCTCTGACAGTCTCGCGCAAAGTGTCCCCACTCATTACATCACGTACATTGAATCGTGAGCCTCCCTTTAGAGTCATACTGGATTGCCCTCCGAGGTGTGTTTTTATTACTGTTATTTTTGTTGTTGTTGTTGCTCCCCCATCTATTGTTTTGGTACCCTCCAGGTGAGGCTTCTGTGTTTTTGTTTCGTGGACGGGTGGCCAGTGGTGTGGATTGTTCTCCTTGAGTAAAAAATACTTGAGCACTCCATGCCTTTAGGTTGTAGGGGCAATATTTGATTGTGTGGCCCAGCACTTGACAGATATCACAGAAGGATTTGCGCAAGCACGTTCCTTTAGTATGTCCCTCCTCACAATTCGTACACCAAAGTTCCCTCCCTTCTCTTTTTTCCTCCTTACTTCCATTAACTTCCTTCATCAACCGCATCATTTCTTTTCTCAAAGCCTGGATGGTTTTTGACTCATCCCCACTATATTCTGAGCTCTCACTTCCCCTTCCATGATTCTTAGCTTTGGAGGTTTTCTTTTCACTTTCGATATCCATTGCTCAGGTGCATGCCTCTCCAAAGGATGATGGTGTTACTATCTTCATTTTCCACTTTAGGGACGGGGTTAACCCTTCAATGAACCATCTTCTTTTGAATCCATCAGCAGGTTTCTTATCCAATTTCCCTATCAACTCCTTTAATCTCCTGGTATAACCCCTAACTGACTCATTTTTTCTTTTTTGGGTATTGTATATTTTTGTAACTATCTCATCATCATCTTGTAGGAGTTTTAATTCCTCCTCAAAGGTAGTACAAAGGTCCTTCCAAGTGGTTTTCTGAACAACCTCCAAATCTGTTTACCAATCAATAGTGATCCCTCTTAGTGTGGCAGGGAAGGCTTTTAACCATTCATCTGTATCATTCTCTCCATTGGCCTTCCATATGGTGATACACATTTTACAGTGTTAGGTTGGGTCATCGAACCGTTCTCCAGTAAATATCAAAAGTTTCTTCTTGACTACTGTCATTCTTCTCCCTCTTGTCGGGACACTTCCTCCTGCCGGGACACTTCCTCCTAGTGGGACGCTCCCTCCTCATGGGACGCTTCCTCTTGGTGGAATGCTTTCTCTTGGTGGGATGCTTCCTCCAGAACTAGTGCTCTCTTCTTCTCCTTGTGACTCCTGTGTCTGGGTGGAGTGGGGCGTCTCTCGGTACTCTCTGCGGGTAGGTGTTTTAGGATTCTCTCCTCCTCCATTCAATGTTTCTTAAATGGCCAAGTTGGCTATTCCTTCTATGGTGTTTTGGATCAAGCTTTCCTCAAGTTGTCTTTCGCTTAGAGATTGGTTCCCCAACTCTCACAAGCAACGACGTCTTGCTTCATGTTGTTGTTGGCCAAGAATTCACACTCCGGCTTCTTCTTCAGTTTCTTCTCCAGGCCTGCGTTTAGGATATTTGTTCGGAAGAAGGGGCATGAATTTATGAAGTGGAAAAAATGTCTAGATAGGAGTCGAGGAACTCTGTAAGGTAGATCCTACACACTGGTGGTAACAAAATTAGTCTATACCGTGGTAATGTGGAACCGCTCTCTTGGCTTCCCTTTCCACGTACCGCACTATCCAGGATACCCCCCTTGTGTCTTGATATTTGCTTGGTATTCCCTCCTCTGTACTGTGACCTCCAGGTCTGAACTTAGGCAACAACGCCAAAATGTAGAATGGTTAACAATGCAAGATATACAAGACAATTCAAAAAGCATTCAAAGATGCCATTAATACCATTACCAATAAACAGCTAATTACCAATACCAATGAGATGCACAGAGTACCATACCAGAACACCAAGATTGGCGAGGAAATGTTTATTTATATTTCTATTACCAAAAACCAACCACTCCATACAATAAACCAAATCATATATATAATAGTCGGTTGTCCGGGGAAACCAATGGACGTACCTCCTCGCTCCTAACTACCCTCCCGACAAAACATAATTAAGTCTTAATACAAAATGAATTTATTTCATACTACATCATCTTTCCTTTTTTCCTCTGTATTAGATTCATATTCAATGTGTCTCTCAGGGACCTTCTGAAATTCTTCATCAGCCTTCACATTTACACTTTCCACAATTTTGTCAAGTCTCTTATTATAGCATCGATACTCTTTTTTCTTTGTAGAATAACCTAGAAATATACCTTCATCCATTCTGCTATCAAATTTCCCAAGATTGAATTCATATTTTTGAATGTAACACTTTCTTCCATATATTTTGAATTACTTAACTATATATGCTCTTCCATGCCACAATTCATACGAAGTCTTTCCAAATTTCCTATGGTACAAAACTTTGTTAAGAGTATACACAATAGTATGTACTGCTTCTCTCCAATAAATTTTTGGTATACTTGCCTCCTTCAACATAGTTCTTGTTGATTCCTGAATTGTTTAATTCATTCTTTCCACAATACCATTTTTTTGGGGTGTTCTTGCTACTGAAAATTGTCTCTTAATTCCATACTTTTCACAGAAACTCTCAAAAAATGATAATCCTAAAGGATCATATTTGTCATTAGTATACAAAGCAAATATTTTTTGAACCATTGGTAACGTGATCACCAAGTGACAACAAACAGAGGTCACTTAGACAAGTGCAGAGATCACCAAAAGTGTGTTAGCACAATGATCACCGACAGATAGTTTACAGTGTAAATCGAGAGCACAATTTACAGTGTAAACTGATAGACTGATTCAAAGAGTAAACCAACAACACAAATCACAAAGGAACATGAGAGCATAGACTACAGAGAAACCTGAGCACCAGTCTACCAAGAGACAATTTTATTTATGAGAAATGTGGATCTGAGTTACGCGTCAGATAAAACACTTGAGTTTTATATTTAGCTTTATGCTTATCTTTAAAACCATTTCTTGAGGGACAAGTAAAACATATGTAATTTTTTTAATCAGTCTAACTAACTGAAAACATGCAAACTAGGATATCAAGGTCAAGTTGTAAACCTTTTATCATAGATTTTTCATTGTAAAGTGTGAAACCTAAATAGGTTAATACATTGTATAAACAGATGTAGAAATGAATCAGAAAATGATGATTGTAGCCACAATAGACATCTATGGATCAGACAGAGATTTTCATGCAAAAGGACACAAAAGAAAAAATTTAGTTATGAAGAACAAGATTCAAGGCTACCAAGCATAAAAAAGGTATTAATCAATCGCTATAGGTGATACATATACATTGTGAACTTAAAGGATCTGTATTCATCAATTCATGATTGCATATCATCAAGTCAACAAGTATTTTTGACTACTCTTTAACAATTATAGTTGTATAGTCAGAAAATGGAAGCACTTCCATTTTGGACTAGTTTAGCCCTCCAAGTAAGTGGTTTTGGGTCATTTCAAGTGCCTTGGATGGGTCTCTGACTTGGATCTGGATTTTACCCCTGTTTTGCCCCCTTTTCCACTTCTCTCCAGCCTATTGTTGGCACCCTAATCTGCAAATCTTAGTTCCTTGACCTCAAGGTCAAGGTCAACCTTCCTGGGTCAAGGTCAATCTTGACCCTGACCTAGGTCAAGGTTGACCTCAACCCTTACCTAGGTCAGAGTCAAACTCGACCCTAACCCAAGGTTTGAATTTCAGGTTTTTGGGGTTTCAGGATGTCGAGCTTCAAAAATATTTAATTCCCACTTCCGGGTCGGCTGTTTCGGTCTTTGAGGCAATGAACCTTGAAATTATATTTAATATAGGTTCACTTATAAGGGTATAGGTCTAATTGTAACTTAATTCTCCTATGTAGGCCTCTCTAGAAGTTTGTGCCCTAGATTGGTATATAAGGAAGCTTCCTCCTCTCATTTTCTCTAAGACTTGAAGCATAAGCACGAACCATATAAGACAACTCTATGCATGACCTATTAAAGAAAGTGTCTACTCTCAAGCATTCAAGCATTCAAATACACTAAATCATTCAATTCATCAAGGAGATCCACTGGTAGTCATTGAAAGATTCAATCTCTATGGAGCCCTCTTGTTGAAGATTTCTCCATTCACATCCATGCAAGCCTCTTCCTATTCCAAGATCCATTCAAGATTGGTGTTGAAGATCTACAAACAATTGATTTGAGAAATCCTACATCCTACATTATACATTCTATATTCATTTGGTGCATACATACTTTTGGATCCAAGGATTCAAATCTGCCACAAGGGTTTCTATACAAGCAAGGTGAATTGGTTTATTTGCTTTGTTTATTTATGCAATTTCAATTATACTTTAAGGTTAATTCCAAAACTAGGGTTTGACCAAGGAAAACCCCTCCCCCCAACAAATAAACCATTTTTATTGTAGGTACAGGTTCGGAACAACAGATTCAAGTGCAGATCCAGATATCCTTTTCGGCAAACTTTCGGGATCCAGAAATAGATTTTTTGTCAGACTGTGCAGGTCAAGGTCGACTTTCTGTTTTGGGTCAGAATCAACATTTTGTTTTGGGTCAAAATTTACCTGAGCTAGATTTGGAAAAAAAAATTGTGTTTTCTCTGTCTTTGTGTTTCTATGCTCGATCCGGTCGCAGAACTTCTAGAAACTTAGTGCAGACACCCAAAAACAACATTCTTCATATCTATTACATTTTGAGGTTAGTACTTGTCTTCTAATTCATTTAAATTAAGGTCTTAATAAATTAAAATCTACTATATTATTCATCTATTATTCAGGATTGTAAGACTTTCTTCTTTCTTCTTATTTTTGATCGATTGATGCATATGTGCATTAACCATTTTCTTATGGTTGATCAAAGTGGATCTTTCTTTGGTGAAATTTGAGGCTAGAAAGGGGGATCTTATCTTCTCCTCAACATCAAAAACATCTTCCATCAAACCAAACATTATAATACACACATTTTTATATATTGTACATTTTTATCCTGTATAGTAGCAAATAGAAGAAATCCTTTAAGAAGGTGGACTTAATAGTCTTTATGTAAATCTCTTAACCGAGTGCACACTTAACAGTGTTGCTAAATCTCTTAACCAAGTATACCTAACCAATATAAAATGTTACTCCTAACAGGGTAAGATCATCAGAAGTGATCACACTTGTAGCCTTAACTGGCACCTTCCATTTTGTACATAGTGAAGCTTTGTGGGTTTCATCCCCACCACAGTTTTTACCTTCTAACAGGGGTTTTCTGCATTACCAATTCCTGTGTCATGTGTACTTACATTTCATGAATGTTTACATGCAATTAATTTTATGTTTTGACATTACATGCATAAGATAGAATAGCATCTATGGTCGGTAATGCAAGAACAGATCATTAAGGGTTAATTGATAAAAAAATTTAAGTGTACTGATTCACCCCTCCCCTCTCAGTACACACCATTCCATTATTCCAATAATTGGTATCAGAGCAAGATCTCTTATTTGGAAAAGTTTAAATCACTTGAGAGAAAAGATCATACAATGGAAAAGTATAAGCTTGACAAAATATTAAGAATCAGAAGTTGTAGATATAGATCTTAAATGAGAAATTCAAAGAAGAAAGAATCAAGATGAGAGAGCTACTAGATGAAAGAAAAGTTATGACATCTCGCTACAATGAAACATACTATCATGAAGAAGAGATACCTAATTTATTTGAGTCATCAGGATCTACATCGAGCAATACATCAGACGCATTTGCAAGAAGCATTACAAGTTTGAATGAAATCAATCAACATCTGAAAGAATAAGTAAAGGTACTACAAATTGATCAAGAGACACAGATGGTAAGGATGATTGATGTTATGAACAATGCTAGACAAGTGGAACAAGAAAGAACATTAGCTATTGATGACAGGAGAAAGATCACTGAGAAGCTACGAGAGAGAGAGAGAGAGAGAGAGAGAGAGAGAGAGAGAGAGAGAGAGAGAGAGAGAGAGAGAGAGAGAGAGAGAGAGAGAGAGAGAGAGAGAGAGAGAGAGAGAGAGAGAGAGAGAGAGAGAG
>MU223558.1:431020-491716 GCA_018584345.1 Thuja plicata | reverse complement strand
TGGCTATATCTACCTTCAACAAAAGGCCAAGGACTAGATGTCTTGGAGGCATCTTCGATATTGCCACTGCATGTACAAATGAAAGTTTAAAACAAGTAATCACACTGTTAGGAAAAAGAATAGAATGAGACATCATGGAAACTTTCAACTTTGTTATCAACCATCATGATACTCTCTTATCCCCACCAGAAGTGGAGCGTGCCTCTAAGGTGTTAGTTGGCCTCCATCTCCCACTTCACCACAGGCCCAAGAAAGCAGATGAATCTGGAATGCAATGTCCTTTGAGGTGGAACTGATGTACACCCCCAAATATTTTTTTTAATTCTATCTTGCCACCGTCGCAATTGCGACATTAACCCTAGAATTATGACGGGGTCGCTGTATTGGCGACGCCCAAACACCGTCGCAATTGCGACATTCACCCCCAGAATTATGACGGGCTCGCTGTATTGGCGACGCCTAAAAACCATCGTAGTAGCTTGGGTGTTCGTCGCCATTGTGACGTTTACCCCATAATTACGACGGGCTGTTTGTATTGGCGACGCCTAAAAACCGTCGCAGTTGCTTGGGTGTTCGTCGTAATTGCGACGCATACACATATAATTACGACGAATTTCCTGTATTGGCGACGCCCCAAATGCCAGGGTTGATAGGGCTACATAGCAACGGATTGATGTCGTAATTACGATGGGAAAGGAAAGACGTCGTATTTTGCGACTAAAAAATAGCGATGTCTATTCCTATCGCAATTGCGACACATGTCTGTCGCAATTGAGACACATAGCCGTCGCAAATCGACCACAAATGTATTAGTGTTATAACCTTAGTTCAAAACTTATGCACCATAGAGAAATTCACTAAGGAGAATAGTGAAAAGATTGCTAAGATAGATGCATATCTTAATGGTAGTGCACAAGGTCTCACAACCCATTACAATGCATTCAAGTTGCATTATGAGAATCTTGTAGAATCAAAATGGTTGAGACTTGATATTTAAGAGGCAGAATCCAAAATATGAGATGAGGTAACCGAGTTCCAAGCTCTACTACTTCCAAATCTCACATTACTGCAACAACACATGACTTTGACAAAAACACTAATGGCCACCCCAGAGATGTCTGTCACCGACAATATCTATGACATGCACACTAGGATAATGTTGGAGCAAATGGACCTGGAACACCTCAAGGATAAATGGGAGAAGATGATGAAAGACATAAAGAAAACCCATTCACACGTTTTTGACAAGTTATAAGTATTACACCTTTGTCATTATTTTCAAAAAAAGGGGGAAATGATATGATAAAGGGGGAAATGATAAGGTGAAAGGGGGAAATGATAAAAGGGGAAATATATGTATAAAGGAAAATGTATCAAAGGAAGAAACATGTACCTACACAACACCAAGGCATGCACATAGGGGGAGTCATATTGAAAAGGTAAACATTTGGTGTAATTAAATGAACATTTCAGTTTTGCACATATCAGTTTTTTATACTAATGCCAAAGGGGGGGATTGATAATCCTAAAGGACCATATTTGTCATTAGTATAAAAAGGAAATAGTTTTTGAACTGTCGGTAACATGATCACCGAGTGACAAAAAACAAAGGTCACCAAAACAGACAAGTGCAGAGATCACTGAAAGTGTGTTAGCACAATGATCACCGACAGATAGTTTACAGTGTAAATTGAGAGCACAATTTACAGTGTAAATTGACAAACAGATTCAAAGATTAAACTAACAACATAGTTCACAAAGGAACTTGAGAGCATAGACTACAAAGCAACCCGAGCACCAGTCTACCGAGAGATAGTTTAATTTTTGAGAAATGTGGATTTGAGTTACACGTCAGATAAAACACTTGAGTTTTATATTTATCTTTATGCTTATCTTTAAAACCATTTCTTGAGGGACAAGTAAAGCATATGTAATTATTTTGATCAGTCTAACTGATTGAAAACATGCAAACTAGGAGATCAAGGTCAAGTTGTAAACCTTTGATCATAGAGTTTTTATTGTAAAGCATGAAACCTAAATAGGTCAATACATTGTATAAATAGATGTAGAAATCAATCAGATAATGATTATTGTAGACGCAACAGACATCTATGGATCAGACAGATATTTTGATGCAGAAGGACACAAAAGACAAAATTCAGTTATGAAGAACAAGATACAAGGCTACCGAGCAGAATAGAGGTATTTAGTCAATCATTATAGGTGATACATATACATTGTGAACTTAAATGATCTGTATTCAAAAATTTAGGATTGCATATCATCAGGTCAACAAGTATTTTTGACTACTCTCTAACAATTTTAGCAAATAGAAGAAATCCTTTAAGAAGGTGGACTTAACAGTCTTTATGTAAATCTCTTAATCAAGTACACACTTAACAGTGTTGCTAAATCTCTTAACCGAGTAGACCTAACTAGTCTAAAATGTTACTCCTAATAGGGTAATATCATCATAAGTGATCACACTTGTAGCCTTAACCGGTACCTTCCATTCTGCAGATAGTGAAGCTTTGTGGGTTTCATCCCCACCGCAGTTTTTACCTTCTAACAGGGGTTTTTTGCATTACCAATTCTTGTGTCATGTGTACTTACATTTCTTGAATGTTTCTATGAATGTTTACATGCAATTAAGTTTATGTTTTGATATTACATGCATAAGATAGAATAGCTTCTATGGTCGGTAATGCAAGAACAGATCATTAAGGGTTAATTGATAAAAAAATTTAAGGGCACTGATTCTTTCCTCCCCTCTTAGTACACACCATTCCATTATTCCAACAACATCAGATGTAAAATCTCCTCCTTTATCAGATCTCAAACATTTAATATTTCTACCACACTCATTTTCAACTCTAGCCTTAAATATCTAGAATTTTTCAAATGGCTCAAATTTTTCTCTAAGAAAAGAAACCCATGTCATCCTTGAATAGTCATCAATAAAAAAGTACAAAGTACCTTTCACCTTCAAAACTCCTTGTTCAAGTAGGACCATAGAGATTGGTGTACACAATCTCTAGTATATCAGAAGAAGAATCGTCTTTTTCCTTGAATGATTCTCTTCTTTGTTTCCCTTCTTGACAACTCTTACAAATAATGTTTTTTGGTTTATGCAGTCTGGGTAGATCTCTCACCACTTGAGATTCCAAAGCCAATTGTCATCGGTTTGAGATAGTAAACAACATCCTTCTAATGCTCCTTCTAGCTGGTATAGTTTCCTTCCTATCCTTTTCCTGAATGTAGTTAGATCTCCCGATTTCACAAACTTCATTTTTTTAAAATGATACCATATCCATTTCCACACATATTTCCAACACTCAACAAATTCTGATATAAACGCTTCATATAATAGACATTGTTAGTGTTATTATTTCCATCAAAATTAATAGAGCCTTTACCAACAGCGTAAGTTTCTTTGTCATCACCAAATCTAACAGGACCACCATCATACTTTCCAAGTGATACTAATTTACCTTTATCTCTGGTCATATGAAGACAAAAACCACTATCAATCAACCATTCATTTTTATTTCTTCTAACATACAAGGCGGTTTCAACATCATTATCAACTTCAGTACAGATGTTAGTAATATCAATTTTTTATTTCTTATCCTCTTCAGCATAAAACAAACAATATTTTATTTCTAGTTCATCATTTGAGATACTATCATCTTCATTCACATAGTAATCCTTCTTATTGAACTTATTAAACTTCTATCTCAGACCTCTCTCTGGACATTTAGTCTCCAAATGACCAATTTTACCACATCTAAAATATTTTAGAGGTAACATACCTTTGTACTTGTCGGTACCTTTCTTCAATCTCCTTGTGAAGTTTGCTTTAAATTCTTCTTCATATTCACCATCAGAATCATCATCTACATTTCTTTCTTTGAATGTCATTTCAAATCTGATCTTGTCTCTTCCAAACTTTTGCAACTCAAATGTTGTCAAGGTACCAAATAATTGTTCTGTGGTAAACTTCTTTGGATCATACACCTCTTCAATTGTTGAGATCTTGTCATTGTAACCGACTTGTAATATCATCAAGATATTCTCCATAAAGTCTTCATCAATAATAGTGCCTCCTTGATTCTTAAACTCATCCAGTACATTCTCAACCATTTGAAAATAGCTCTTGATATCTTCTCCATCTTCTATTCTTAGATTCTCATATTGTCTCTTAGTTGTCAATTTCTTAGATAACTTAACTCTTTCATTTCCCTCATAGATCTCTTTCAAAATTTCCCAAACTTTATAAGCAGTTTTCAAAGAAATAACTTTTGCTAATTCATTCTTTGATAAAGCACTAGTAATAACATACATTCCCTTTTCATTTTCCTCGTATGCCTTGATTTCATCTTGAGTGGTAAGCCCATTATGAGGAAATACATACTTTGTCTCCACATGCTTCTAGGTCTTGTAACCAACCGATACCAAGTATCCTTTCATCTGATCTTGCCATGAACTGTAATTAGATCCATCAAACAAGGGGATAGTCAATTTGTGCTCCATCGAATCTGCCTCAAGTGGTTAAGCTCTTCACCGAGGAACCAAGATATGATACCAATTATTGAATAAGTTGAATAACTGAGAGGGGGTGAATCAGTTATCCCCACACAACTTATAAAATTTTTCCTCTGTCGGTCAACTCATAAATAATAGTATTAACAACTTCAGATTTGTTGCTTAAGCACATTAAACATCCACATAAAATGTAAGCATTAAGAACACAAAAACACCGACATAGAGAACACCAGGATTTTTACATGGAAACCCAAGATGGGAAAAACCATGAAGAAGCTAATTCTCATGAAATATAAAATACCTGTTAAGATGACACCAGTATGGTGATTTTTACAAGGCTCATTGTCGGTACTTCTCACTGTAGGTACAATAAGGCTCATTGCCAGAATATTAAGGCTTGCTGCTAAAACACAGGCTCACTGTCGATATACAAAGGCTCACTATCATTACATAAAGGTTCACGGTTGATACACCAAGGCTCGCGGTTGATACATAGAGGCTCACTGTCAATACAATAAGGCTCACAATGAGAAAACATGAAAAGAAGTAGAATCCACCACCGAGATAAACACATTATTGCATAGGAACATAAATTCACTATCACTTCACATATCATCATGCATGAGTCTTATCAGAGACACATTCAAATCTTTGTCTAGTATCTCTTATATATGTAGAATAATGAAATCCACCAGCAGTTAGACAGTTTTAAATAGGCCACACCAAGAAATTCCCAGGGTGGTAAGGAATGAAATTAGGACCACCTCGATTTACAACACGCCTCACTCAAGCCAACCATCTCCAAAACATTCAGTTCCAATGGATATGATCTATTACATCCACATAGCTAGGACCAAAATATACAAGGGATAGACATCAATGACAACATTAATGAAAACAACATAGATCACATCAACCTCACATTCTAACAATAATATGGTCATCAATACATTTAATGTGTATGCAATGATCTGAATTTCTAACAAAGCCCAATTTCATGGAAAATGAATCAAAAAATTTATACCACATTTGAGGAATCTATCTTAAACCAAAAAGAGATAGTTTTAATTTGCACACCAAGTGTTTCTTTCCTTTTGCCTCAAATCCTTTAGGCAATTGCATATAAATTTACTCTTCTAAGTCTCCATGCAAAAAAATAGTTATAACATCCATTTGTTCAATCTCAAAATCATTAGTTGTAGCAATGGATAAAATAATAATATTAAAGGACAATTTATCAACATGAGATAAAATATCACCAAAGTCAACTCCCTCTCTTTAGGAATAACCCTTAGCTACCAGTCTAGATTTGTACTTTTTCAATTAACCTTCTACTTTAAATTTCTTTTGTAGACCCATTTAGAACTAGTGGCCTTCCTTGGACAAGATCTCAGGTATCACATGATTTCAATTCCATCATCTCCTCTGACATGGCTTATTTCCAATACTTACAATCATCTACCATAATAACTTACATATAGGATCTAAGTTCATCGTAAATACTTAATAAAATAAATATACAACAAAACATTAGTGGGTTATGCTTGTTAACTAAATTTCATTGTCTTGTATATCTTCTAAGAATAGGATTATAAGGCTCTTATTATTATAGATCTTTCTCAACCTCTTCCTCCTCATTAGTTTGATTAATAACTACATATAAACCCTAATATTCTTCTTCCTCGTTATCTTCATCATCCTCGTATCCATCTCTCTATTCTTCCCAATGCACTTTCCTACTTGATTTCAAAATGCACTCTATTTTCCTTATCTTTTTTTGCTATTTAGGATAAAAAATAATAGCAAGTTTCCTAAAAATCTATAGAAAAGATTATCTTGGTTAGCATGTTCCATAACATGTATATCCTTTTACATTATCACCATATCTAATGAAAAATAGAATAAAAATGCCTTTTCCAATTTTTTGATCCAATTTTGTTCATTTTTTCGTTAGGAACATTAACATAAGCCTCATACTCAAATACTCTTAAATGTGAACCGAAAGGTTTCTTACCTGTCAACACTTTATAAGGTGTTGTTTCAAGATACTTACAAGGAGATCTATTTAGCAATTAATAATTAGTATTTACAACTTCTCCCCAAAAGCATCTATCAATTCACGAATCAATTACCATATTACTTCTACCTCTTCAAATTATTGTCCTATTCATCCTTCCTGACACTCCATTCTATTGAGGAGTATACAAAGTAGTTTTTTGTCTAAGAATTCTCACATGCTTAAAAAAATCATCAAAGTCCTTAGAACAATATTTACTTCCATTATCAATTCTTAAAACCTTAATTTTGTAGTCTATTTTATTTCCAACTAAGGCTTTAAATTCTTAAACATAGTGAAAACTTCAAATTGCCTTATAAAATATAACCAAGTATATCTAGGAACGTCATTAGTGAAGAAGACAAAATATCTAGATCTTCCAATTTATTCAATATCCATTGGTCCAAAAATATCTGATTGAAAAATTACAATTTACTCTTAGATTTATTATTGTTTGAAGGAAATGATTTTTTGTTTTGTTTACTAAACATATAATGTTCACAAAGTTTAAACTCTCACCAAAATAGGAAAAACCATCTAAATTTTTTTTATTCTAAATGGTTTTCAAACCAATATCACTTATGAACCCCTATCTATGGCACCACAACATACAAGTATGTTCATATTCAATTATATTGAAAGATTTAACAACATTAGTGGCTTCATGCTTTAACAAAATGCATTCTTTGTCCCCCTTTCTAACATTGAATTTACTATTACTAATCTTCAACCATTCTTGTCGAATATTACATGCAATCTAATATCATTCAACACAGAAATTAAAATCAAATTTCTTTCTAAACCTGGGAAATGCAAAACACCTGGAAGAAATTTTATTCTCCCATCATTGAAACATAACTAAATCTTACCCGTTTAAATAATAGGATATGAAGATTTAACATCGAGGTAGATTTCTCCTCCATCATATTTATCATATGTGGAAAACCACTCTTCATGAGGAGTCATGTGGTACAAGCATGTTGAATCAATTAACCAATGTTCTTTAATAATAACATGAAAAGAAGAAATAAAAGCATCATCACCTTTGTTTGGGGATTTCTCTGTAGAATAATCAAATTTTTTCTTTGGATTCTTGCATTCCTTCTTAACATGTTCTCTCTTTCTACAATTCCAACACTTCACTATGTTCTTTTTACTAGGATCCTTATATTTTCCCTTAGTCTTGTTTGTTGGCCTATTCTTTACTCCTTTAGATCCTAATTATTTAAGCCTTCCCCTAACATTGATAACCTCACCCAAACTATCCATAGTCTTTTTCCTCATCTCACATGCCAACAAAGTTCCAACAAGAGCATCCATCTTTGGATCTTTGAGGATAGAAGTGATATAAAAAATATTATTTTCCCACGAATCAGACAAATAACAAAGAACAATTATGTATTTATCCTCTTCCTCAACTAATACATCTATACACGATAGTTGACTCAAAATTAAATTAAAGAAATTTAAATTCTCAACTATTGATTTACCTTACTTCATCTTAAGAAAAAATAATTTTAGTTTCAAGTAAAGTTTTTTTACCATGGTTTTTGTTTGTTAGATCTCACCAATATGATTCCACAAAGCATATGCAATAATTTTCATACACAAGTTTAAAAGAACAAAATTTGAAAGACACAATTTGATAGTACACTATGCCTTTTTATCCGCCTTCTCTCATTCTTCATTAGAAATTTTCTCAGGTTTCTCTTTACTTGCCACAACCACCCATTAATCTCATTACTCAAGGTGGTCCTCCATTTTTAGGTTCCACAACTCATAACCCATTCTATTGAGCTTCTCTATTTCCAAATGAGAAGAAGTTGTAACCATGGTATTAACACAAGTGTGCAAAAAACTAATCAACTAAACTCCCTCAAATGCTCAAAAAACCTCCCTTCTACCACCCAAGAATCAAAATTGGATAGGCTCTTATACCAAATGTTAGAAAATAAGAGGAGGAAAATAATATACAAAGCTTCAAATAAACTATAAATCATATTTAAATGTGTTTAGTAAATGGAAATAAAGTTAGCAATAACAAAAAAATCAGAGCACCATAGAAAATTGAAGACATAACACCATGGATACATGGAGAAAATATTTTGAGAAAAAAACTCCACAAATAAAAGAGGAAAAAACTATATTACTCTTTAAAGAGATTACAATACATATTGATTTCCTCAATTTTGCATCAATTCAATAGCATCTATGTACTTGTAAATCAACTCGTGTTGACTCCAACTCAAATCTTCAATATATAAATTTATTGGAGCTCAAAATAATACCATAAAAAATTACCATGGGTCAAAACAAAGCTCTAAAATACCATGGTAAAAATCCATCTAATCCCTACATGCCAAACATAGTCTATTACATGACATTATAACTTCTTATAGATTGTCATAAGAATCCACAAAAATAGGAGATACTCTTGCATGCATCATAGACTACCAATAAAGTTTACGTAAGGATTCTCTTACATGTTTCCACCCCATATTTAGCCCTTACAATTTTCATAGAATCTGTCATAACATCCTAAAAAATAGGTTTTCCATGTTATACCACTTGATGGGCATATTTTGACAACTATAACTTGATTTTAAAGGAATCGACATGTGGAAAAAGTGTCAACTAATCATACTCGTGCCCCTTATGATGGATCACAATAATTAGTTAATATAAATACTAAATAATTATGGGAAAATGTAAAATAATAATAAATAAATACTCTAGAATTACTAAGGTTGAGACACCTTAATTCTCAATAATTAATTGAGTATACAAATGTTAAAAACATGTTACAAAACCATTAATCTCATATCAATAATGATATATAACTACACACACATAGGTATATATATCTAAAACAAAAGTAACATAGAAAATTATGCATGCTTTGATATGATAACAACTCAAAATTTCCCATGCAATCATTTTATAAAAAGAAAATTTCAAAATAGGATTTGTACAATAAGAAATGGGAATCAACGTGATATGTAGATAAGCAATCACTTCCCACTTCTCTATTTGCACATTAGGAAGGAAGATATCCCCAATAGGCTCAAGAGGTGACTCAAACACTAATTGGGAACATGATCTATCCTTCACTAAGTAATATAATGAATGAAATAAGAATGATTAAGTGATTTAATAGACCTATTAGAAAAGACACTAAAAAGTTACTGAAACTGACAAATAATGAGTTGAAACTGATGGAAACGGGTATCAGAAAGAAAAAATGAACCTATGACAAAAATTTGAGCTGAAAGTGGTCGAGACTCATTGAGTTTGGCGACATATGATCAATTACTTTGATGCAATGGCTTTGAATAAACACAAAACCCCAAAAAGAAATCATGATAAGACAAAACCCTATAGAATAGATATTGCAATTCGTCACAATGTTGAATTAGAGGGAAGAGAGGGAAGACTTGAATAGTGATAGATGGATGTGGATCTCCTTCCTTGATAGAAAAATCCTTTACTTGGACTCAAATGGGGGAAATAAGCTAGATCTATGGAAGAGAAAATCTTGATTGCTTGAGAGGAATGTTTGCTTGAATGATTGAACTTGATAGCTCTTGAATGCTTGATTTACTCGCTTGCACTTGATAGTAATAGTTATACTTGTGAAATATTGATCATGAATGCTAACAATAGTTTATGGTTCATGGATCTAAAAAATGAGGAGAAATAGGGGGTTTATATACATCTTAGATAATTATGGGGAGTTTGGATCAAGCAGGCAGACCATAGGACAACATCTACCCCCTAAACCCTGGCATGGGCCTTCAGGCCAAATTTAGGCCCCATTCTCCTGAGACATGTCGCCAATGGAGAAATGTACTAGGGATAGGTCACCAATGGAGACATGTCCCTAAGAGAATGAGTCCATATTTGATTTGGGTGCCAATGTGGTAAGGTAAGTGTAGGGAAAAATCTTGTAATGCATTACATAACTAAACATATTTCTATTAGGTATAATTTCCTAAGGGAAAAATTCTTATCAAATGAAATAATTTTGGACTATGTGGCATCAAATGAAAATGTGGCTAATATTTTTACAAATTCATTACCAAAGGCTATATTTGAAGCCTTAAGGGATAGATTTGTTGTTCTCTCCCTTAATTTTCTTCACTAATTCAATTTTTGCTTAATTTCTAGGGAAGTTATGCAAGTTTATCATTTACCCCTACCATTTATTGTTCTTTGTTCCTAATGGTATGACTTGTGATTTCACTTCTATTTAAACAGTGATATTTGTTTGATCTTTTTAGATAGCAATAGATGACATTCTATGCATAACTGATTTTGTCCAATCGTTGATTCTTATCGGTCCCTAATTTTGATAGGACAAGTGATAACATTGCATATTTTTTAGGATACAGTGCTAGTGTTGCAAATTTCTCTTCAATGTTTTTATTTACTACACACTCTTTCAAAATTGCATAGTGCTCTTTTATGGTTTATTTTCTTCACAATGATTATAACATTTGCAATGATTTTTTCTATTCTCAGTCATTCATTGTGACAAATTTTGTGAAGGCACAACAACACTTCTCCTTTTTATTATCTGTACATCTTTATTTAATGGTTACATATTTCTCTCTCAGTTCCTTTGAATTTTTTGCCAAAAATGGGGAGAAGTTTGAGTTTTTTCCACCAAGGACAAATAAGGAGTTTGTTGTTCTTTGTTCCCTTTGGATGTTGTCCTTGGTGACAAAACAAGAATTGGTGATTTCATGTTGTTTGATACTTGATAAATATGTTCTTAGATGTGATATTGATGTTTGTGTCCATTATTGACAACATTCAATTTTGTTCTCACACCATTGTTGTTCATTATTAATTATTGATGCAGATACCCTTTGTTCATTATTGACCATTACATTTCAGTTCATTTCTTGATGAAAAGGAATTGGTATTGATGCACATTAATTATTGATTATAATTATCTGATGGCATACCAATGATGTACATTGTTCAATTATGTATTGCAGTAATAAACATTTCTCAGTGATGATGTTCACAAGGTATACAATTGTGGTCTTATTTAGCATTAATAATCAGTGATACATTTTTTGGCTTTGATTGATATTGATATCATCATTTCATATTGGTATTGAGATATTTCAGTTTATGAAACATTGATGCATAATTGTCATGAAATAGTTCAGTGGACATGTATATGAAATACTTCAATGGACAGGTATATAAGATATGAATAAGTATACACATTGGATAATGCCCTTAACATATTTTTCTTATATTTTATATATTATATCCTTGTCGCATACATACTTTATATGCATTCTTGTTATTTGATACATTATGTATCTTGTTATACATTAGATATTAATATCATATATATCTTTGTCTTTAATAAGGAATTGATATCTTATCAACATTTCATTGATAAGGGGTGACCCTTTGGTGAAATTGTGGTGCTTCTTTCCTGTAGTGCCTACAACCAAGGTTCAAACCTCACGGGTTCATCTCTACCATGTTAACAATGGAGAATTATTTTCCTTGGGGAGACCCTTGGAGAAATTGTGGGGATTCTTTCCTGTAGTGCCTACATCCTTGGTTCAACCCATAAATTTACATCCATGGTTCAACCCAAAAATTTTAACTAAAGTTGTGCGATGGAGGGACCTATCTTTTTGAATGGAGCTCAAGGAGAGAACCTACTTTCTGGCCCGTCTCAGGGAGATCTAGGTAACAAGCAACATAATGCGGGCGTCTCGAGTGATACAGGATCTAATGAAAGCTCAGATAAACCTCTGGAGGTTTTTTTGGGTGGTTTCTACAGTCCTTTGGAGCCTATTGATCAGGGGGTGGGACCGAACCTCGTGATCTCCACACGGAGGCCATACATAAGATAGAACTCACTAAATCAAACTCCTAGTCATCACTTTTTAGAAAAAATATTTCTGGTGAGTCGTCCTTCCCCCAAGTTTGTAATATTTCAGATCCAGCCTCTAGGAAGATTTCTATTGCTATCCTTGACGTAGCCATTGACCACAACATCGCCTCTATGGCTTCCTCCCTGATCAGTAAATTTCTAGGACCTAGGACCAATATTTATGTCATTGGGGTGTTTGCGAAGAGGAAATGGAAGCTTAAGGGATAGATGGGTATCTTGTCTATGTATAAGGGTTTCCTTTATTTTTCATTTTCTTGTCATGAAGATATCGAGACCATTATGTGTGTTGGCCCTTGGTTGGTGGGAAAGCCAAATCTAATTTTGCATAAATTGTCTCCAAACTTGGATTTGAATGTATCCTCATTCTTTGTTCAAGCTTTGGTCTAGGTCTATTTCCCTAGGCTTCCTCTTGAATATTGGATTGAAGACATTTTTTTCTGGTATAACTATCTCTTTTGGTGAACTCCTCTCTATTGACCCAGTTACTGTAGATAGGAGGAGGCTCACTTCTTATAGAATATGTGTTGGGATAAAGCAAGGTGCGGACATGCATACTTCTATGGATATTGTCTCTAAGCTGGGAAAATTGACCCAGGAGATAGTTTTATTGAAAGTATCCCCTTTGCGTGTTTCCACTGCAAGAAATTTGGGCATTGGGCAAAAATTTATCCTAAATCCCTGAAGGAACAGGCTTTGAAAGGTATGGGGAAACCCTCGGCTTCTAAGAGGATTTGGAAAGTAAAAACCCTAGGGGAAGGATCAAATAATAATAAAATACCTAAGGATAAAACATACCCAAAAGATATGGAAGGTAAATACAATGGCTCAAATTTTATCCCTGATACTTATGAGAAATCTGTTAATACCAATACCAAGCCCTCAGCTGATGAAAGAACTCCTATATCTGATAATATTGGGGGGAAGAGAAATAATGGGGAGGATACCTTAATGAATAATTTTATCCCTAAAGAGGAACTTCCTGGCTCTCCTTTGGCCTGTCTGGAACATGGTTTGGAGGAAGGAGAAATCAATGAGAATCTAGTTAATTTGGCCAACTTTCCCCTTTCTGATGAAGCAGGAGATGAATCGTTAATTGGGTCTATAGAATTTAAAGATGCTCAAAAATGCAATATTCTCAACTATAGTCCCTCTCTGGAATATTCTACTTAGTTGAGTGGTGATTTTGTCAAGTCTTCTCTTCCTGAGGATTCTTTACCTCACAAGTTGGGTAAATTAGTTGTTGGAGAAATAACCATCTCTTTTGTGGAAGGTTTAGGTTTTCTTTCCCTTTCCTTGGAAGAAGGAATCCATTTTATGGTGGTGGGTGATAGGAATAAGGAAAAAAAAGGTATAGAAAAAAATATCCCCCTTTCTTCTTTTAATACTAGAAATAAAACTAAAGTGGATGTAGGTTCTCAACTTTCCACTCCGGGAAGAAGGTTGGCTAGAAAAATAAGGGAACAAGAAGCAAACAAGAATATTGCGGATGGGACTTAGCTTACAAGCCATGAGTTATGCTCACTGAAGAAGAAATGAAAATCATCTCATGGAATATTTGAGGACTAAATAGTCCTCACAAACAAGATGTATTAAGAAATTTGTCTAGAGATCACAAGCCTGATATCATTCTTATTCAAGAGATGAAGATGGTTAAAGATAAGGCTGAATGTATCAAGATTTTAAAAATGGAAGCAGTTTTGGTAGTAGTTCCGAGGGAGCCTCGGGAGGGAATCAAAATTATATTGTGGGTACTCTTATCCTCCAGGAGAATAATTTATCTATTTTTATTTTCAATCATATTAGGGATGGTACTTCTTGGATTTTAGCTAACATCTATGCTCCTAATTCTAAGGTTGGTAGGAATAATTTTTGGCAAAGACTGGAAAAAGTGAGAAGAAACTATATTAAGGATGATTGGATTATTATGGGGGATTGTAATACCCCTCTTAGGGACAATGAAAATTTTGGTGTTAATCTGTCTCAGTTGGACAATAGAATGGACCTTATGGAATTCATTAACTCTCAAGATCTTCATAATTTGGAGCTTCAGGGAGCTAATTACACATGGTCCAAAAGGCAGAATGAAAATGACCTAATTCAGGTTAGGTTAGATAGAGATCTTATATCAAATGAATGGTTCTCTCAGTATCATTGTAATTTGTTTTCTCTATCTTGTATTGGATCCGATCATTCTCCCATTTCTTTTGTTGTTGATCCCTTATCTGGAAAATACAATCTCCCCTTCATATTTGAGAAAATGTTGACTCTTCACCTCAAACTAGATTCCTGCATTTCTAACTAGCGAAATATAATGTGAAAGGAACATCCATGTTCAAAGTGGCTAAAAAGCTAAGAAATAGTAAGGATAACATTAGAAGATGGAATAAAGATGTCTTTGGGGATATTTTCTTAATGAAAAATAATGCTCAGATGGATCTCAAGGATATTCAAGAAAGGATCCAAAATGAGGGATATACCAATAATTTAATTGAAGAGGAGAACAAGGTCCTAGCTAGATATCATAATATCATCTATAAGGAAGAGGAACTCTAGAAGCATAGATCCAGATCTCTCTGGCTGACTGTTGGTGACAAGAACACTAGTTTCTTTCATATGACCATCCTCAAGTATAAAACTGCTAACAAAATTTCTAATCTCGTCATTGACGATTCTATTATTGACAAGGAAGATGATATCAAGAATGAAGCTACGATAATTTTTCTAATCTCCTCACGGATGACCAGAATCTCAACATTCATGACCAAAATCAACCTTTGAGTTGAATACCTCCTATCTTGAAGGAGGACCAAAGTTATTTCCTTTTGGTTATCCCCTCTACAGAGGAAGTTCAGAATGTTGTCTTCTCTTTTGAAGGTAATAAAACCCCTGGACCTAATGGTTTTCCTATGTTCTTCTTCCAAATTTTTTGGCATATTGTGGAGCAGGATGTTGTTAGAGTTGTTAAGCAGTTCTTTGGTGCCAAAAATATTCTGAAGGAAATAAATGGAATTTTTTTAGGTCTTTTCCCTAAGGCGGGAAATGCTAATTCTTTAGATTCATTTAGACCTATTAGTCTATTCAAATCCTTCTATGATATCATCTCAAAAGTTCTCAGTTTAAGAATTTTGACTTTGTTGCCCAAGACGATTTCTCCCTAGCAAAATGGTTTTGTTCCTGGGTGCCAAATTTTGGATTCAATGTTGTATGTTTATGACAATATACAATCCAATTGATCAGATTTCCACAATCCAATTGATCTAAGCCAGAAATTCAACTCTAAATATACAATCCCTCTCATATTCTAATAAAAAAGGTTTTTTTATGAAGCTTGACCTCTCTAAGGCCTATGATAGAGTGAATTGGGATTTTCTTCAAATATTCCTTGCAAATTTTGGTTTCAGTACTAAATTCATTCAACTTATTTTACAGCTAGTTACCTCTGCTTCTTTCTTGATTCTTGTTAATAGATCTCCTTCCCATTTCTTTAAAGCTTCTAGAGGGTTGAGGTAGGGGGGTCCTCTTTCCCCTATCCTCTTTTTCATCATGGATAATTGCCTTAGCAAATACACCAATAAGTTTGTGGAAGAGGGGTAGTTGAAGGGTATTAATCGTTCATCCTCTAACCTTGTTTGTGCCCACGAGCATTTTGTTGATTATGTCATTTTCATGGGTACTTTGACTCCCAAAGAGGTTAGAATTCTTATAAATGTTCTAAAAAGATATGGCGATGCCTTGGGGAAGCTCATCAATTGGACTAATAGTTCCCTATCCTTCATCAATAACCCTGAGGATAGATAAAGAAGAATCGACAGAATTCTTGGGTGCCAGATTAACAATCTCCCTTCGTCTTATCCTAGGCTCCCTCTTTTATTAAAACCTTCTAATTCCTTATGGAACTCATTGGTGGGTAAGTTTCATAAAAAACTTGCTGGCTGGAAGGGAGATCTCTTAAGTCTGGCAGGTAAAGTTCAACTTTTTAAGTCTTCTCTTCAAACTCTCCATGTCTATGCTATGATTTGTTTTCAGGATCCAATCAAAATTTGTTGATGCTATTGAAAGAATTTAGAAAAATTTCCTTTGGTCAGGGGTCGAAGACAAGAAGAGATTTTATTTATTTGTCTGGGACAAAGTATGCAAACCAAAAAAGAAGGGAGGTTTGGGAATAAGGGGCATTAGGATGATGAACTGTGCCCTTATGTCTAAGCAAATTTGGAGATTATTTCACAATAAAGGAGAATGGAATACCATTTGGAATAAAAAAAAATTTCTTGCATAACACCCCCTCTCTCCAACTCTTCAAGGAGGATTTTGATCCTCCCAATGGTTCTCTTATTTGGAATAACATCATCCAAACTAGATATTTTTTTGGCCAAGGTCTTGCTTGGCAGGTGGGTAATGGTACAAAAATTAGATTTTGGGAGGATCAATGGATTTTTTACTCTCCTCTCAACTAGCTGGACTCTTTCTCTCCTTTCATGGAGATTTGCAAGTAAAAATTTGGTAACTTGGTTGTAGATTATTGGTATAATCGGAAGTGGGTCAATTTGAATACTATTAATCAAGTGCTCTCCCCAATTCATAATTCCCTAAATGCAGTTGTTCTTATGGATAATAGTTCAGATGAACTCATTTGGAAGGACAATCCTGTTGGCATTTTATCTCTCTTCTGCTATTAACTTGTTGTCCTTGCTGGTTGATCCTCCTCCTTGTTGGGCTCATGCTTGGATCAAAGATCTTATCCCTAAGGTGAATATTTTTTTCTGGTGTGTCCTTCATAATAAGATCCTAATCATTGATAATCTTTATTGCAGGGTTTTTTACTTACCCAATAGATGTTGTATTTGTAAGAAGGAGCAAGAATCGGTGGATCATATTTTCATCCACTGGCCTTTTTCTGTCTCTATTTGGTCAAAGATATTAACCACCCTCAATATTGGATAGATCTATCTTAAGACTATTTAGGATTTGTTTATGGACTAGTGTTGTCCCTTTAAAGAGAGGAGTCTCAAGACTCTCTATAATTTAATTCTTCCCCATGCCCTTTGGGGAATTTGGAATGAGAGAAACAACCACATTTTCCAAGATAATTGTCTCCCCCTAATGTGGTTGGGTTTTAAATTGTGAGGGTCATTTCTGAAAATGTCAACATTTCCTCTAATCTCCCCCTTTTAGCTTCTCCTTTAGTAGGGAATATTTGTAATCTCTGGAAGGTGAATACCACAATTACTAATCCTAGAACTATCAGGGCCAGAGAAGATGTGGTCTGGGGCTTCCCCCCTTTGAGATGGGTCAAGATCGATTTTGATGGGGCTTCTAAAGGAAACCCAAGGGTGGTTGGTTGTGGTGAAGTCATTAGAGATGAAGTTGGTAACATATTTGCAATGATTGCTACTCCCATTGGTATCTAGACTAATCATATGGCTAAAGCCATGGCTGCTTTCCAAGCTATTCAATTGGCCAAAGATCTTAATTTCACTACGGTATGGATTGAGGGTGACTAGCAATATTATCAACTGCCTAAAAGGTATCAGTCCCCCCTCTTAGACTATACATAATACTATCCTAGAGGCTAAATACATTATTAAGGAGTTTGAATTTTGTCACCTTTCCCATGGGTTCAAGGAAGGGAATGCAGTTGTTGATTGGATTTCCAATGAAGTTGTTAATTTGAAAGTCATTATGAAGTGCCAAAATGAGTTGGATATCTCGCACAAGGAAACATTTCTGTTGATATACGATCATACCCATGGTTCCTTTGGAGTTCATTTTAATGATGACACTTAATATGAGGGTGATGAATTTATTATTGAATTGTTATGTCAATTGTCCTTACAATACTCTGGGAAATTATTGGCATCTAGCGCTGCATGCTTTCTGGGTGCTTATCTCATCTTTTGTGGTTTTAAGGTGGCAATTGACTCTTCATTCTAATATTGTTATTACTTTCCTAAACTTTCTGAGAGGCTCTCCCAGTGTTGCTATGGGAGGTAATAGGAAAAAGGATGGCACCCATCTCCTGCGACATGTGGAAGAAGAAGGAAAAAGTTTGGAATTTGCTTAAAAATGGTGGCTTAGCTGGTTATATGAAAAAATTGCACGGGAAGAACACAAAGGTTACCAAATTCTTCATAAGAAACTGGTGTAATGGTAAGATTTATTTGGGTGGAACCAATATTAAAATCATGGAGGACTTCTTTGTTGAAATTATGGGTCTACCCAAAGGGGGGAGAAATTTCTACAGGGATAGATGTCTTAATGACTCGACGATAAAATGCTTCCCCAAAGGTGAGGAGGAGAAGGTCAAGCTGGTGAAATTTAGGAAGAAGACTTACTATCCCCCGAAGGTCATTAAAAATGTGTGGCGTAGAGTTCTTTTCACTATTATGCAACATATTACCCTGGATGGTAGATTATCTAGGGTTTATGGTTATCACTTTGTTCTTCTCAATCATTTATGCCACGGTGATAAAGTTTCTCTCCCATTTTATCTTTTGAATTCTCTAAATGTTAGTATCAAAGATGCCCAAGATAATCCTTAGGGGAATCCTGTTATGCATGAGGGCCTTATGCTCATCATTTAAGAGCATTTTAAGCCTACCACTCTTGAATGCCAGACTGTTAAGCCCTGAGACTCTAGAGACGATGATTTTGAGGAGGACAAAGATGAAGGAAAAGACTCAGTTACTGAAGTGGACCATGAGTCTAATTCTTTCTAGGAGACTGACAGGAAACCCATGATTAAAGAAAAGAGGCATAGCCAATGGATTGACATCATCATCCAAGAATAAATAAAAAATTATCTACTGGGCAGAAAAGGTCCTTGATTTTGTAGGATTCTTCCTCTGATATTAATGATGACACAGTTGAGGATTGGGAGTCTGATGATGAGACTTTGGTTGCGACTTGCAAAAAGGGGAAGAAGCAATGGGGAAACCATATTGATCTCTTGGGTAAGCTCAATATTTATCCTTAGAATGATATTGAGGTTAGCGCTCCTGGTTCCCCTCTTTTGAACAAAGATGCTCCTAATCCCTCTGGAGTTAATGTTAGTAAAGGGAAAGGTATTCTTCAAAAGCCCGATCATGGAAAGGATGGTTTTATTTTTTATTCTCCTCAGAATCAAGCCAGTGGTCTAGATCAAGCTAGGGATGCAGGGAATAATTTGGGCATCGCTCTTAACTAGGTTTTCAACGAGCTTATTACTTTGAAGCATAGACATGTTTGTCTCGCTGCTAGAACTCAAATTATCTAATCTATGGGATTGGGTGCTGATAAATCTTTCTCGAATTTCCTTAATGATCTCACTATGGCCATGAATAAGGAAAATGGGATCATTGAAACTTATGGCTCTAAATTTGTTGTTGTGAATGATAATATCTCTAAGTGGGATATGGATTCAGCTAGTATGGACTCCAGAGTCTCCATCCTTGATCTAAGGCTTTGTGCTATGGAGACTACACTTAGGAGAATTGGTGACTAGATTTGTAAGATTCTTTGGGCTACTATGGACTAGGTCAATCTTATGATCAAAAATTTGGAGCATAATAAGGTTAATGATATGGTTCTAACCCAGGATGAAGCTGGAGTGCTTGGAAAAAGGATGAGAGCTAACCCAAGGAGCAACTCTAACATGAATGATAAAGATATTAAAGATCTCAAGGTGTCTACTATCAATATGGAACTAATGACTTCAGAAGCTGTTGACCTTCTGAATAATCTTGGGTGACTTTGTGCCCAGGTGCTTTTTTCTTGGGTTGTGGGTGCCTCTGGCTGTCCCTATCTCTTGTGTGCTAGCTTTTTGTTTCCTACAACTGGATCTCTTTTTCTGTCTTTTTCTTCTCTGCTTGATCTTTGTCTGTCTCTTACGCTATTCGGTAGCTTTTGCTGGTGCTTATTTTAATATCTTTTAGTTCTCTTGTGCAAGGTTTCAGGTCCTTTCAAAACCTGTTTTCCTCTTAATTAGAACATTTCATTGATAATTTATTAACATCTTATTACATACAAGATGTATAAGTTATTAATAATCTATTGCACACGAGGTTTATAATTATCAAGTGATAAGATGTTAATGATACACTATAATGCTAAACAAGGGTGATTTATTGATCGATGCCTTATTTTTGAAAGTAATGACATAAGACTATTGGCTTTTGCAAAAGACATGACAATTTGAATTTGGTATAATTCTATAACCATAGTATATGCAAAATATACTATGGCATGATGTGTGGTAATAAGGATGTCTTTTGACTTTGAGCACAAACCATAATACTCAACATTGTTATTCGGAAAGTATATTTGGTATCAATTATTTTGAACTCATCGTTGACATTAAGGTTTTGACTTAGGGCACCAAGGATGTTATCTTTTGAGGATTATTGTCTTTTTTTTAAAGTTTTATTTTGAAGGCATATATAAATCCAGTTTTCATTTTTGTTTTTCTTGGTCTTAAAACCCTAGCCAATATTCTAGGGCACAATTGTTTCATCAGCAAGATTTTGTTACCAGGGTTGTAGCGGTTGCAAGAATGACAGGTGCAGGATGTTCTTTGTTTTCACCTAAAGTGGTATTCATTTTCTAACATGGTAATCTTAATTGGTTTGCTTAAACATATTTGGAATTTAAATGTTTCTTTCATTTATTTAATAGTCTTTGAGATTTCAATGGGATATTTTAGTTATTATGAAATATCGGTTGGATACTTTATTTTCGAGTTATCATTTTAGTTTTGGAAATCCGTTTGAAATATGGTTTCTCTATGCAATATTCAAAAAGGGTTACTTACAATCATCAACTATTTTGGTTTTATGAAGTGTGAGGGCTCATTTTTTAAGAACATATTTTTGAAATGGGTTTTTTATTGTATAATCCAAAGTGAGATATATTGAGATTATATTGCATTGACCAAATTTTCTTAATACTATGATATACAATATATAGATTGATGACATTGCTTTATAGAGCACTATATAATGTTGTATGATTTTAGTACATATATGTGGACATGAACTCTATACACAATTATATGAAGAATCATATAGTTTTGTATACATTTTTTGGTTACATAAGTTCGTAAATAACAAGGAAAATGAGATACTCTGGAAATGATGCATATAGAAATAAAGATGATACTTTGTCTATTCAATTTTAAAAATGTACTGTTCTTTTTTTAGTGAGGCACTTTTGTTTGCTAGTGAGGCATATTCATCTATTAGTGAGATAAATCAGCTAGTGAGGCTCTATAGATAGTGAATTATATGATTAGGCCAGTGAGGCACTTTACGAGTGGTTTTTCATCCCTATAAGGGTTTTCTACTCATGAAAAAAATTGTGTTACAATTATTTTATGAGCTTTGTTTATTTTCATGGTTGTCATAAGAATTGCATTTATCTGCTTCATTTCATTTGAAAATGTATATGGATTAATCTGAAAACTCAATAGTTGTTAAAAAGAGTTATTTTAGAATTTGAATTCTATAACACTGATTCACACCCCCTCTTAGTGTTCTCCATACTCCAACAAAATTCTTACTGGAGAAGTTAAACTCCAAAAAGATCATATTAATACTATTGATATTCATGTAGGATGTAGACTTGATTGCATGAAGGATGTAGCTTCCAAACTATTAGATGTCAATAAACCTACAGATGAAGTAAATAGAAATCATATCAATGTTGTTGTAAGGATTCTATCTTTAGATAAAATAGTAAGAATCCTTTTGAAGATTCTTTTCATTTGTGCCAAATCCTCTTTTAGTTATTCTTCTTCTAATCATGTGAAAGCCAATCTCTTTTAAATAAAAGAACCTATTAATCAAGGTCCATATTCTTCCATAAAGGATAAAGTATAAAGATGGAAAAAATAACAGTGAAAGAAACACATCCTTTTTGTGGTATGGTTCAAACTCTCCCTAAAGAAGCACACTCCAATGACACTCCAATAGTATAAAGAGGCATAAGTCTCTTTCTACAATGGTGGTAGATGGTCTCCTCTTTGAGGGAAGTTGCAAACTAATAGAAATGTTTGTGTTATGTTTTAGTGAACTTTCCATACCTTCAAACTTGACAAAAAGAACCATCCTTAGATTTTAAATATAGAAATTATATTGCAACATTTTATAACCATCTACAAGAAAAAATTATCAATTTATGTAAAATATGCTCTGTATAAAAAGGATATTGTAGATATTGTTGTTAAAATGGTTCAAAAAGTGATAAATTATAATATTGATATATACAGTACTATGAATTCCCTAGAAAATAAATTAAATAGTAAAAGGCATAAAACTTTTGATATTTTAGAAAAATATAACCATATTATAGATAACCTCCATAAGCCATGAGATGATGTTGCTCCAATCTTTCTAAGATTTGATTAAGTAGGTACAAGGTAAGGAAAATTAGCAAATGCCTTATATTGGTTGAAAAATGACAATTAAAAAGCCATCGTATTCTCTCATAGATTCTTCTTCTTCTTGTACATCAACAAAAAAAATTCCAATTGAAGGTACTTTATAAGGTATCTAAGAGGACTGATAAACCAACATTGTTTATAATTCATGGTTTGTATCCAACATAACCCTGGTATTTATTTAAATATTGACAATATTAAAGATCCAGCCCAATATATTAAAGCTGAGATTAATGTATTTTGAATTACTATTTGATGCAGTAGCCTTTAGTGGCTTTTTGAAATTTTATTGATGTCTTGATATTTTACTGATTTCTTTAGATATTCTCAAAGTAAATTAGAAAGTTTGAGGTTTTAGCAGTTTCTTGAGATGTTCTCAAGTTGCATGTAAATAGTTTAGAAAGTTTAGAGGTTTTTAGAAATTTCTTGAGATATTATGTAAGTAGATTAGAAAGTTTAGAGTTTTTAGTAATTTCTTGAGATATTCTCAATTTGTATGTAATTACTTTAGAAAGTTGACAAATAGAAAATAGTAAGTTTGTATTAAGGTAGATTTTTTAGGGAATTCTACAGGAGATATAAGGTTTCTTATTTTTAATTTTAATTTCACCGCATCATTTGGTATCAGGGAAGGAAGATGGCAAGGAGAGGAAGAGGAGGTCTTTCCGAGATGTATAAAGATACGCAAAATTGACAGAGACAAGTAGAAGTGTTCGCATACATGATAGCAAATTAGGGAATAAGGGAAAATAATTCTAATGAAGAAACAAGACAAAGAGGCCCAGATCAACATGCAGATTATGAAGAAGAATAGTTAGAGCACCTGACCTTTGAAGAAAGGATACTCAAACGATTGGAAGGGGGAAATGAAAATGTGAAAGTAAAATTGAAGTGTGTGATTCTCCAAGTAGTCTCAAACCAGAGGAGCTAACAGACTGGTTAAATAGTATGGAGAAATTCTTTGAGTGGAAGCCTATGACTGAGGAAAAGAAGGTTAAACATGCATGCACCAAGTTGAAGGGTCATATAATAATCCGGTGAGATCATTTATAGAAATAAAGAACTCAGAAAGGAAAAGAGAAGATAAGAACCTGGAACAAAATGGAGAAGAAGTTGAGATAAAAACAAATTCCCTGCTCAAAGCTTTTTTTTAAGGCTTCAAAATTTGAAACATAATCTACCTATTGTACAAGATTATATAGACGAGTTTTAAAATTTGTTGATTTGTGTAGAGCATTGAGAAATTGATGAGAAAAATGGTTGATAGGTATGTAAATAGCCCAAAATTTTCTATTCAGGATGAATTTAGCATGCATCAAGTTAGCAATATGAAACAGGCCTACCATCTGGCTCTCAAGGCGGAGGAAAAATAAAGAAGGAAATATTTTTAAAGGAATAAAGGAGGGAAAAGAGTATCTGAATATCCATTGCAAGGTGGTTTAAATTAAAATAAAAGAGAATCATCTCAAGAAGAAGATAAATTAGGTGATACCCAACACAAAATGAAAACTCAACAATGAGGAAGAAGATTTCAATGAGACTGAGGTTATAATGGTGGTAGAGGATGGGAAAGTTCACAAAATCCTTTTGTTTGTTTTAATTGTGGAGAAGAAGGCCACAAGGCATTTGAATGCTCAAATTATAACATGCTAGAAAGAGCTCAAGGAGAATCGTCCAAGCTAAACTTGGATCAAGCTAAGAGTAAAAATGAAGGATTGGATCTCAAGTTTCACCAGATGTAGAAGAAACCCTCACGATGAGATGAAAAATGGTAATCCTAGAGAAGGAGAACACACATACTAAGGTTTTGATAACTCACAACTTAAAACCAATATTCCAAACTAGATGTACCTCAGGAGGGAAGGTACACCATTTTATTATTGATGGTGGTAATGTGAAAATATGGTTTCTAGAGAAATGATAGATAAATTGAAATCGTCTTAAGTTCTCCATAGGAAATATATATAAGGATGAAGTATGGTGTGATGTAATTCCAATGGATACATGTCATCATTTTTTGGGAAGACCTTGGCAGTACAAAATGAAGGTAATGCATGATGGAGAGAAGAATACACACACTTTTTGGAAGGATGGTTCTAAAGTGATTTTGTTACCTTGTAAGGTTGAAGAAGAAGCTAGAAATGTTTTGTCTAGAAGAAAACCTATCAAAGAGATGAAGGAAATAAGTTTTCATTATGCACTCATGAAGTAGAGAGAAGGAAGTGAAGAAATACAAGTACCAAAAAAATTAATTGAATACCCTTTGAAGGATGTTAAAGCTTTAGAAAATAAAAGTACAAATGAGAATGAGGATGAGTATGCTGCAATAATAAAGGAAAAAGAGGTAAAGATTATTTTTCCTAATTTTATTCAAGATAAAATGCACATAAGAGAAGAGGTGGAAATAAATTTCACGGTAAAATAAGTGAAGTGTGAGAAATAAGTGGATTTGAAACAATGGATTTCAAGAAGAACAAAAGATATGATTGCATAGGTTTTGGACAAGAAAATAGTTTACACTTCACAAAGTCAATACAATAGATATTTGGTGCAATGGAAATGGTTAGATGCAGATAAGTGGCATGTGTTTGAGGATAGGAACTTACATGAGCTACAATATTTTCAACCAGAGGAGAATTATGTAGGAGCCTTTAGTGAATTTTCATGATTTTATCGATTTCTTGAGATTTTAGTGATTTCTTTAGATATTCTCAAAGTAAATTAGAAAGTTTGAAATTTTAATAGTTTCTTGAAATGTTCTCAAGTTGCATGTAAGTAGATTAGAAATCTTAGAGGTTTTATGAAATATTATGTAAGTAGATTAGAAAGTTTAGAGTTTTTAGTAATTTCTTTAGATGTTATCAAGTTGCATGTAATTACTTGAGAAAGTTTCCAATTAGAAAATAGTAAGTTTGTATTAAGGTAGATTTTTTAGGGAATTCTAGAGAAGATATAAGGATTCTTATTTTTAGTATGAATTTAGATACGTCGCTATTGATCTTGATGACTATACAATTTCATACTCACTTAGGCCTCATATTAGCAATTTTGGCCTTTTATGCCTGGTCACATTTTATTCTATTTGTACCAGCTTTAACATTGCAAATTTATCTAGCTCTAGGTTGTTGGTCCTTTGTTTATCCATAATTTTCTAGTCAATGACACCCCTAGGTTCCCTTGACCTAATCAATGGAATTTTTGGGTGTCATTGACCCGCTTTAAGGGGGTCGATTTTGTACCCTCTAATAGTTAGAACATGTAGGTGAGAATTCCTCCTCTGTGTCGAATTGCTTACAAAATCCAAATGTGTTTCACGAGGAGAGGTTTAAAAGCAAGCCTTACTCCCCCATTTGATACATTAACAATCAATCATCTTATTTCCAAGACATCACATCATGTCATATCATACCTTGAGAAAATAATCAAACATTTTCAAGACATTGAAGAAGAAGAAAAATTCAGATCTCAAGCATTCAAGATGACATCCATGATCAAGCTATGAAGTCGATAATGCATGTCAACATCAACATTTTTATGAATACATCAACATAAAAGAGGTTCATGAAGGTTTGACATTTCATTTTAGCATTCCAATATTAGATCTAGCTTCTACCCTTTCAAGGCACACTTTCAATTCAATTACATTTCAATTTTTCAATTCAAGGTTAATTCAAAACTGGGGTTTTACCTATGCAAACATCCATCAACCCAATAATTTTCTTGTTTGCATGTGTAGGTGATGCGGAGTGTTTAGAGCTCTAGTGATTTCTTTCCCCAAAATACTCCTAATCTCTCCTAACCATCCAATGGTCAGCTCTCCTCATGTTCTTCTCCACTATGGATCTCCAAGATTGTCAATATCAACTTATACTCCAAGGTATAGTTGATTTTTTGAATATTCCAACACTTCTAGGCTCCACTAGTCCAACTAGCTCTTCAATTACCTAGGCTTATTCACTAGATTTCCTCCTAGAATCCCAAACCCTTGCTTAGGATCTTCCCATACATCCACTTAGGCTCTTATCTATGTTCTTGGTCCATTTAAAGGTCTTTAGAACCATTTCCCACACTTCTGGATACTTTACCAATCCAATTGGTGTCAAATTCACGAGGAGGCCTAATTGGCTTGTTTCCTAGTAGGTCAAATTTCACTATTTTTGGGATTAAGCTCACAAATAATCCAAAAAACCCCACATAAGACCTTGAAAATATTCAAGGTATCCATAAAACCTATCATAATCCAAAATCCTAGCTTCTGGATGCACCCACAACCCTGGTTTCTATAAGGCCCTAGTTTTTAGCCTATTAATTAGGCCTCTGGACCAGTCTTGACCAATTGTCACTAAATTTATCTTCAAAATTTGTTTCACCTCCTCCCACCTTTGAATCCTTCAAGGAGACTATCTAGGGCTTCTAAAAATTCCTCTAAGTCTTTTCCCTAAGAACATGGGTGCTCGAACCAAATCCATCTTCACCCTATCTAGGCTCACCTGTTCCCAACAGTCAGCCATAGGGCTTCAAACTTGATCTAGAAACCTCGTTGAAAAAAAAAAAAGGAAAGAAAAAACCTTATTTAAAGACTGTAACCTTTCATCCCCTATGGTTTCAGCCATTTCCACTGGTGGATGCTTAGGTTAGAGCCATTTTGGGCATTGTGACTCTGCAAATGGAATTACAGACCAGTGACCTTAAAATTAATGTAACTCTCCACTCCTATAAATTCAAAGAAACCTAAAGTATGAAAAAGAAAGCTAACATGAAACACTACACCCTCATGGGGTCCAATCTCATTGCCCGGTCTGTACACTTCCATATAGAATGCAGAAAGCATTGTGAATCACAAGAATATAGTCACAAGTATCCGTACAGAAGTACAAAAAACAAGTTCTGCAACTCCAAACTTCATTAACCTTCCAAAAACATCAAATCCATGCTCATATATCGAGAATGAGTAGTTACGACTGCTCTAACTTCATTTTGCAACTTCTTGTCAAGAAGTTGCAAAAGTTGCTCGAGCAACTTTTGCATTTTGAGCAATTTGACTCCTTTTGTCAACTCTATGGTCATGGTTGACTTCTATGACCCTAGTTAGGAAATTTAGGGTCCTAAGACACACTCAATCCAAGATACACAAAAATAACACATTTTGTCTTTCTAGGTCAAAATGACCATAAAACACCTAGTGAGCACTCTTGGCTCTTACAAACATGAAGTTGATCAACATTGTATCCAACCTATTGGATCTTATTCCAATCCACAATAAAACACCTATTAAAACCCTAAAACACACTAACACATCAAAATGGGAGGTGCTCTGCACGATACTCCCTTGAGACAAGTAACTCAAGTCCCTTTAGTTAGGAGGTCTTCAATGGTGACCCCATACTTCAGAATGTCTACCTCTGTCATCCAAGTGGCCTCAGCTTCAGGTAGTCCCTACCACTTGATGAGGTAGTCCTTGTAGTTACCCTTCCTTGTCTTCTTGATCACCTTAGAATCCAGTATACTATCCAATCTCAGTGGGATTGGGGTAGGCAGGTGTTTCACCCAATCATCATCTCCTAAATCTACAAGAGTACTTTAACTCGTGTCTAGAGATGGTCCCTTGTAGGGATACATGTCACCGACATTGAAAATGGGTGAGCTCCCCAAATCAGGAGGCAACTCCACCTCATAGGCATTTTTTCCATACTTATGTAATATCCTCAATGGTCATGTCTTCTTCATGAGTAGCTTAGTGGTCTGACCCTTGGGTAGCCTTTCCTTTCTGAGATAGGCAAGTACTAGATCTCCCACCTTGAACTACAAATCCCTTCTTGTCTGATCATCCTTGGACTTATACTTCTCCACTTGCTTTTGTAAAGTCTTGTTGACTTGATCATGAAGCTCCTTTATTTGTTCTGCAAATGACTCCCGTTGGGCACTCCTTTTGTCCTTCAAACTGAGATCCCTCAACTCTAAGATCCCTCTAGGATTGACCCCATATACTATTTCAAAGGGTATGTTACCATTACTCCTATTAATGGAGTCATTATAGGCAAATTTTGCTTGCCCTATGATGTGATCCTATGACTGTGCATGTTTCTTAGTCAAGCATCTTAGCAAGTTCCCAAGTGACCTATTGACTACCTTTGTTTGCCCATCTGACTATGGATGGTAGGATGAAGAGAAAGACAATTTTGTACCTAGCATCTTCCAAAGGGTCCTCCAAAAGTGACCCACAAACTTACTATCTCTGTCACTTACTATATTTAGTGGCAATCCATGGATCCTTACAATGTCTCTAAAGAATAGACCTGCAATTTGGGAAGCATCATTGGTTTGCTTACATGGAATTAAGTGAGCCATTTTTCTAAAATGGTCCACCACCACAAATACACTGTCATGACCCCTTTTTGTCTTTGGTAACCCCAAAACAAAGTCCATACTGAGGCACTCCCAAGGCCTTTGGGGTATAGATAGGGGTTGATACAATCCACTGTTACTACTTTTTCCTTTTTCCCTCTGACAGATCTGACATTGCTCTACAAATTTCCTAACATCTGACTGTAAATTAGGCCAATAGTAATGCCTATTCACTTGATCCATTGTCTTATCCACTCCAAAGTGGCCTCCCAAGCTTCCTTGGTGTTTCTCCTTCACAATATTCTCCCTCATTGAGCACTGAGGTATACACATGAGGTATCCTTTAAACAATAGTCCTTCCTACAACATAAACTCAGTGAATTCCACCTTGAACCCCTGGTGGAACTTTACACATGCCTCATAGGCATCTTTGAATTCATTATTCTCTTTGTAGAGGTCTTTCAAGTCATTCAACCCCACACTCTATAATTGTATATCCTGTATAGTTAATACTCTTCGGCTAAGAGCATCTGGAACCTTTTTGCTAACCCCTTTCTTATGTTTGATGACAAATGTGTAAGCTTGCAGAGATTCTACCCACTTTAGGTGTCTCTGATTTAGTTTTTCTTGCCCATTCAAGAAACTTAGAGTATGGTTATCAGTGTAGACCACAAATTCCATAGGTAGGAGATAGTGTCTCCATTTTTTAAGGGTTTGTGCCATAGAATACAAAACCAAATAATAGGTGGAGTATTTTTGTTTGGCCTCATTTAACTTCTCTGAGAAGAATGCCATAGGGTGTCCCTCTTGGCTTAACACTGCTCCAAAGGCTAGCCTGCTAGCATCACACTCCACCACAAATAGTTGATTGAAATTGGGAAACCTAAGTGTAGGTAATTCTGCTATCCTCCTTTTTAACATTTCAAATCCTTGGTATGCTGGTATAGTCTATTTAAACTAACATTTGATTCCCCCTTTGATAGTGTTGAGGATAGTGTTAGAGTTGTCATATTATAGCTAATAATTAATTTATTTAATTATTAGTCTATTATACTCTACGCTTAAGTTAAACTTAGGCATCTTATTCTTTAGGGTTTTCACCTTTAGGGTTTCATGATTCCTTTTATAAGGATTCACCTCTTTCTTTTTCATAAGGATTTTTTCACGTCTCATTGTAGCATCTTGAAACATATTGTTAATATATTGTTTTCTTGTGCATATGATGTCTCCTCTGGCTTTTTGGCCTCCATAGTTTTTCCTGTCTTCTGTACTTTGCTTCTTCCATGTGACAGGTTTGCATGCAGGTGTTCTTGGGAGAATAGGATTTTTCTTATTCTAACATGGTATCAGAGCCATCTTACTGCTTGTTGTTCGTGCTTTGTCGAAGTGTTTCAGAAGCTAGAGGTTTTTCTAGATTTCTTGAAGCTTTTTATGTGGATTTAGGGGGACCTTTGTTTCTAGTCAATTTGGGCTCAAACGGACATTACCATTGCGCTCAGAGCGCCCAAAAACCCCAAAATCCATATAAAACTTGTCCATTTTGGACAACTTGGCTCTGAGGAAAAAAATTTTTGTTTCCAGTGTCGTATGAGCATGGAAACCAAGAAAAAAATTTAAAAAAACATATTTTTTTAATGTTTTTTTATGCGTTTAAAAAATGTAGTCAGTGAAAAATGGTTTCCGCCGCTGCCGCACCACCGTGGCCCGGCCTCCGGCACCCACGGCCTGCTCCGCCCACCGCGCGACCCCGCCGCCCTACGCACCACCGCCAGCGGCCCCCGCTGCCCTGCGCTCTGCTCCACCAGCCACCGGCCCCCCGCTCCGCTTGCTCCGCCGCTCCACCCAGCGGGTGTTTAAGCCCCGCGGGCTTATTTCCACGAGCGGCCGGTCCTATTGGCGACTAGGAGCTAAGCTCCAGCCCCTTGCGCACGCCATGCACCCAGGGGCTTAAAACCTAGTTTTGGAGCCTTTTTGACCCTCCTTCACTATTTTCGCTCTATCTGGAGCATAAGGGGGTATTTTTCTAACTTCCATATATCGTCAGAAAGCTCTTTCCGAGAAATTTCCGATGATGGAGGTTAGGGTTTTGGGTTCTACTATTTTGATAGTGTTTTTTTCTGTCAAAGTCTGATGTCTATTTTCTACCTTCCGGGAGTCATATCTGGCTCATCCGGACTCCATTTTTGGCAAACCAGATATCATTAAAAAGTTGGTTCAGTGAGATTTTCAGTTGTAGAGGTTTTTTTCTAGATTCTTCTCCATGTTCTCTCTCCTCTGAGTTTTTATCTTTCACACTCTGGCAGATTACTTGGGTTCTACAGGTCCTAGGATCTCTTCTTCTGTTCTTCTGGCTCACTCTTCTTTCTGACTTCTGAGCATTGTATGCTTCTGTAGCATTCTCTTTTTTGTAAACACACTGAGATAAAGTGCTTGCTTTTGCATATCTGGGATTTTGAGCACCTTGTGTGTTTTTTGTACTCACACTCAGTTATAAAGTGCCATGGGGGGTTATGATGTTTTTCCTTTTGTGCTCATTCACCTTTGTCAAGTGAGTGTACCTTCCATGACATTAGCCCATGTTGTGTGTCGGTGACACCACCCTTTATCCTGTGCTTGCACTTCTATTGCACTATTGGTGTTCCTGATTCTTCTTTCTGCAGATGTTTCTGGCATTGCATTTCAGTCTGCCTGTCACCTCTCCCTGTTCAACATTATAAGGGGGTTCACTTGTTGGCTCTATTGCTTCCTTGGTTCGGTTGAGTGATCTACGTATTCTATTTTTGTTCCTATGTACTAGGAGGATGCAGTGGCTAGGCATCTATGCATTCCGGTGAGATGTATCATCTACTATATAGACACTTGTTCATTCCTACATTTGGAGGTCACCTCTATGATTGATCAGCTCTTTAGACTTTGTCTTCTCTACCTGATCATGCACTATTTTAGTGGGGGTTCCAGCAGTTGCTTCTGACAGTGTTTGCAGCTTCATGCTTCGGAGATGCTTCTTGCTCTTTCTTGTTCCTTTCTTTGGAACTTTCCCTAGATTAGAGGCTTAGTTTCCTTCATCTAGTTTATTTCTTGTACTTGGGTACGTGATCAAGCCTAGTTGTCGGGACCCATAGTTCCTTTCATGCACTTTGTTACATGCATCTTTTAGTCTTTAGCTGTTTAGCTTCTCCCTAAGTTACACTTAAGGGGAGGTGTTAGAGTTGTCATATTATAGCTAATAATTAATTAATTTAATTATTAGTCTATTATACTCTACGCTTAAGTTAAACTTAGGCATCTTATTCTTTAGGGTTTTTACCTTTAGGGTTTCGTGATTCCTTTTATAAGGATTCACCTCTTTCTTTTTCATAAGGAGTTTTTCACATCTCATTGTAACATCTTGAAACAAATTTTTAATATATTATTTTCTTGTGCATATGATGTCTCCTCTGGCTTTTTGGCCTCCATAGTTTTTCCTATCTTCTGTACTTTGCTTCTTCCATGTGACAGGTTTGCATGCAGGTGTTCTTAGGAGAATAGGGTTTTTCCTATTCTAACAGATAGGGGCACATACGTGATTGAAATTTCTTACAAATTTCCTATAGTAGGAGGCAAATCCATGAAAACTCCTAACATCCCCTATGGACCTAGGTGTAGGTCATTCCAAAATTGACATAACCTTTTCAGGGACCATCTTCATACATCTATTAGCAACCACAAAACCAAGATAAACTAATTCAGTTTTCAGAAACTCACACTTTTCTTGATTGATCATCAACTTCTCTTGATGTAGCCTCCTCAAGACCATCTCCAAATTCTTTATATTCTCCTCCTGGACCTGCTAAATATTAAAATGTCATCAAGATATACTATTACAAACTTACCAATAAAATGTGCTAACACTTCATTCATGAGCCTCATGAATGTGCTAGGTGCATTAGTTAGGCCAAAGGGCATTACTAGCCACTCATACAAACCTTCATTGGTCTTGAAGGCTATTCTCCACTCATCACCAGGCCTAATCCTAATTTGGTGACATCCTGACTTGAAATCCACCTTGGAGAAATAACATGAACCTCCCAAATTGTCCATCAAATCCTCAATTTGGGGCATTGGGAATCTATATATGATTGTAATCTTGTTTATAGCCCTGGAGTCTGTACACATCCTCCATTTTCCATCCTTCTTAGGTGCAAGGACAATTGGCATAGCACAAGGACTCAAACTCTTCCTTATTAGTCTTTTTTATACAAATCTTGAATCTATTTTGCTATCTCTGCATTTTGACTTGGTGTCATCTTATATGCTTCTTTGTTTGGAAAATTTTCTCCAGGTATGAGGTCTATCTGATGACTCACATCCCTCATGGGTGGTAGTTCACTTGGCAAACCATTATCCACTATGTCATGATATCTTTCCAAAAATGCTTGTACCTCTGGTGGCATGTTGGATTTCTCCTTGGTCTCCTCTTTGGCTTCACTATCACTGCACCACAGACTCCTTTCTCCTTCTTCATATATTTTAGAAACTCCTTTCCACTCAAGAGCATCACACTGGTTCCCACACGCTTCTCCTCATTAGGTTACTGCAATGGATCCATTTGAAACTTCTTCCCTAGCTTGGTGACTACATGGTTGTTCTTTTCTCTATCATGAATAGCCTTCACATCATACTGCCATGGATGTCCTAAAAGAAGATGATATGAATCCATGGGAAATATGTCACATATGACCTTGTCCTTATACTCACCTATTTCAAACTCCACCATGGTTTGTTCATCTACCACTATTTGTTGACCCTTGTTTAACCATGAAACTTTATAGGGTGTGGTATGAGGTATCCTTCTAAGTTTCAGTTTGTCCACCATCTCTGTTGATACTATATTCTCAGTGGATCCAGAGTCCACTATCACTTTGAAAATCTTTCCATGAGACCTACAAGTTGTCTTAAACAAACTATTTCTTTGAGGTGGATCTATGGTGTTAGGTACTTTCAACAAAGTCCTTCTCAACATTAGATTCTCTCCATCCATTACTGGTTGTGCCTTGGAAATGGGAGAAGTGACACTTTGTGTGTCATCCTCTTGTACCAACTGATTCCTTCTATCTCCCATAGAAGATGAGGTAGCCTTTTCAGGACATCTACCCATTATGTCACCCACTTGATTGTAGTTATGACATCTGCCAGTGAAGACTGAATTATATCTTCCTTGAGACTGAAATCTACCTCTTGGTGGTCCTCTTCCTCTGTATCCCCCTCTTTGAAAAGATCCTCTGAACTGATTATCCCCACTGTTATCCATAGACTGATTCTCCTCTAGTCTATTTGGGCTTTGTCCTCTACCAAAATTACTCCTGCCTCTGAATCCTCTGTTATTGTTACCACCCCTTCCTCTTTGATGGAATTCATTCCTCCTTCTAGCCTTATCCTCTGCTCTCAAGGCTAATAGAAAACACTTGTGCATACTGTCAGGAGCCATCATACTAATTTCATCTTGTATCCCTTGTCTCAACCCATTGAGATACCTTGCTACCTTCTCCATTTATTCCTCTTGTCTTCTAGCCCTTAGGCTCAATTTGTGGAACTCCTCAGGTAGGCACTTACTGTCATCTCCTTTTGTCTCAAATTTTGCAACTTTTGATACATTTGAATCTCATAGTCAGCAGGCAATAATTGTGCCCTCAATCTAATCTTCATCCTCTCCCAAGAAACTATCTTCTTCTTTCCATTTGTTACCCTATCATCCTGCATCATGTTCCACCACACTAATTTAGATCCTTTGAGTCTAGCCTTGGCGTAGCTAATTCTCTTTTCCTTTGATACCTCCTTGTAGTCAAACTGGTTGTATATGGCCTCTAGCTAATCCAGTAACTCTTCCCCTTTCAAGCTGCCACAATAGTGAGGTATATGTTCCATAATGTCCTTGTTAATGGACTTAAAGGCATCCAAGAATACCTTTTGATCTTTATCCATCTCTGGTTCTTTACCTTTGTTAGATGTCTCTTCTAACTAACTTTCAACACCTTCATCACTCTCATCTCCCCATTCAATGATCTTCTTTTTACTCTTTGTCTTGGTCAAGTTAGCTTTTGCCAATAGTTATTGGACCAAGTCCACTATGGCATCCTTACTCATTTACTTAGGTGGCATGCTATCAACCTTGTGGCTTCCTACTTCTTCAGACATACACCAAACTGTTAAGTTATGGCTTTGATACCACTCTGATGCAGAGAGTTTAGGGCTCTAGTGATTTCTTTCCCCAAAATACTCCTAATCTCTCCTAACCATCCAATGGTTATCTCTCCTTGTGTTATTCTCCACTATGGATCTCCAAGATCCTCAATATCAACTTCTCCTTAAGGTATAGTTAATTTTTTGAAGATTCCAACACTTCTAGGCTCCACTAGTCCAACTAGCTCTTCAATTACCTAGGCTTCTTCACTAGATTTCCTCCTAGAATCCCAAACCCTTTCTTAGGATCTTCCCATACATCCACTTAGGCTCTTATCTATGTTTTTTTCCCATTTAAAGGTCTTTATAATGCTTTCCCACACTTCTGGATACTTTACCAATCCAATTGGTGTCAAATTCACTAGGAGGCCTAATTGGCTTGTTTCCTAGTAGGTCAAATTTTACTGTTTTTGGGCTTAAGCTCTCAAATCCTTGAAACAACCCCATAGAAGAACTTGAAAATATTCAAGGCATCCATCAACCCTATCATAATCCAAAATCCTATCTTCTGGATGCACCCACAACCCTAGTTTCTATCAGGCCCTAGTTTTTAGCCTATTAATTAGGCCTCTGGACTAGTCTTGACCAATTGTCACCAAATTGATCTTCAAACTTTGTTTCACCTCCTCCCACCTTTGAATCCTTCAAGGAGACTATCTAGGTCTTTTGAAATTTCCTCTAAGTCTTTTCCCCAAGATCACGGGTGCTCAAACCAAATTCATCTTCACCCTGTCTAGGCTCACATGTTCCCAACAGTCAGCCATAGGGCTTGAAACTTGGTCTATAAACCTCATTGCAACAACAAAAAGGAAAGAAAAAACCTTATGTACATACTCTAACCTTTCATCCCCTATGGTTTTAGCCATTTCCACCATTGGATGCTTGGGTTAGAGCCATTTTGGGCATTGTGACTCTACAAATGGAATTACAGACCAATGACCTTAAAATTAATGTAACTATCTTCTCCTATAACTTCAAAGTAACCTAAAGTATGAAAAATAAATCTAAAATGAAATAATACACCCTCATTGGGTCCTATCTCCTTTCCCAATCCGTACACAGCCTTACAGAATGCAAAAAGCACTGTGAATCACAAGAATACAGTCATAAGTATCTGTACAGAAGTACAAAAAACAAGTTCTGCAACTCAAAACTTCATTAAACTTCCAAAAACATCAAATCCATGCTCATATACCGAGCATGAGTGGTTACAACCGCTCTAACTTCATTTTGCAACTTCTTGTCAAGAAGTTGCAAAAGTTCCTAGAGCAACTTTTGCATTTTGAGTAATTTGACTCCTTTTGTCAACTCGATGGTCATGGTTGACTTCTATGACCCTAGTTAGGAAATTTAGGGTCCTAAGACACACACTCAACCCAAGATACACAAAAATAACACATTTTGTCTTTCTAGGTCAAAATGACCATAAAACACCTAGTGAGCACTCTTGGGTCTTACAAACATGAATTTGATCAGCATTGTATCCAACCTATTGGATCTTATTCCAATCCACACAACAACACCTATTAAAACCCTAAAAACACTAACACATCAAAATGGGAGTTGCTCTGCACCAATAGGTGACAATATCTAAAGACACAAATATGGATTATGGAAGAGAAAACAAAGACCTACAAAACCATCTTTTTCAAAAAGAAGGGTTAATGTTTCTTTAAACCGACATCATCTCACACTTTCGTGATGAAACTTTTGATGAAGGCTATGAATGGAATCTTAATCCACGGAATGCAATTTTTTGTTTTCATCAGAAACTCTTGGACAAGGATGCCCAAAATTGGCATTGACTGATACTTGCTAGCTCAACTTTTAGATATAGGTTCCTTTCTTTCTCCTCTTCCCAAATCTGTACTCCATGTCTGCATATATAATCTAAGACTTTCTGTGCTTATGAATTACTATCAATTTTACACCTTTGACCCTAGATCTAGCATTCAATTCACATATTTCAATAGTTTTTTTAAACTCGATCAAGGACTTTTGGATCCACCTTGTGCGCAATCCTTTTAAATCAAATTTGAGGTTGATCCAAGTGGATCTACTCTCCTTAATGTAACTAAGAGTGAAATAGGTCTAGCTCCTAGTTTTCATTCATAAGCTAGTGAACACCCATTTCCTTCACCATTACACTTGGTAAAATCACAGTAGGTGATATGATCAAATTTGATGTATACTATTTTAAGGGGAATCATAATTTACTGGCGATATTCTAAAAAGAAATGAAACAAAGGATCCACAAGTGCATAATAAGTTCAAAATTGAAGGAGATAAACAAGTCTAAGAACATTCTCTTGATTTATTTTATAACTTACTAGTAGATTAATTATAACCTGAAGAAAATTGTAAAAGAGAAAGACAAACCAAAATAGTTCTACAAATGAAATATTGCGATCTCAATGATTTTGAAGAATATTCTAACTAGTTTAAATACCAATATGTTAAATAAAACCAACAAAGAAGAATTTACCAAAATCAAATATTTAGAAGGTTTTCCATATCATCTCTTCGATAAGGTCATGCATTATTTAACCACCAAAAATATTTCTATAGAAAATCTTCCTGTAGGTGACCTTATCCAATATGTTAGAGATCATGTGTTCCAATTTATCTTTGATTGTAAAAATATGTAGAAATTTACAAAATATCAAGCTAAATGCCATGTTTTTCTTTACCTTGAAACCTCCACCTATGGTTGCAAGCCTTTCAACAAAGAAAATCATAAAGCCGCTAAAAACCCTACAAAATAAAGAGGTTTTCTTATTAACATTTCTCTTTTTCCCACAAACATTCTTATGCTCCTAAGCATGACTATTTGTATTCTAGGAATGTCCCACACAAAGAAATCCATAAAAAATTCTACTATATTTGTAATCAGACTGATCATAAAACTTCCAAATTCTCTTGCAATTTTTTTACATTTTAGTTGTTTACTCCTCTAATGCAACACCATGGTAGGATATAGTAGATGAAGATGAAGGGATTTATATGTGAGATAACATTTATGAACCATCTATTGTAGAATACACAAATAATAAGGCACATTGATTGCATGAACTAGAAAATGCATTACAAGAAGATGAAAATTACCATTTTGGTCCAAGTGTAGATGAATAAATTCTACCAATCATGATGTCATGTCCCTTTTTCAATAAATTTTAGAAATAGCCACTTACTAAAAATAGTAAGTTCTCATTGTCCCAAAATAGTAAACTGAGATCACATGATAGTTTGGAAAATAATATTAATTTAATATTTGTTTGTTGTTGCAAATTCAAATTCATCCCAACAAATAATGTTAAATTGGCAACTTCTTCTTTTGGGAGCATCTTGTTGGTTTTTCAAGTTGGCTAGTAGCGGATTAGTTTTTGGAAAGTTTCCTTGGAAACTTTGGGCATCTTTGACATCTAGTGGCTTTATGGAAGTTATGATAAAATGATTATTTATGATTCATGCAAGTTTCCTCCATTTTGAGTTGTGGGGTTTTGGTTCTGAATTTGAGTTTCAAAGTTGGTTTCATATATGTTTGGTTTTGGCTCCAAGTTTCATGATTATTGTTGCATATTTTATCAAATCTTATGCGTGTTTCTTCAATAACTGATAAAATAGTGGATAAGGAGACTTGTAGAACATGATGTGTGAAGGTTTCCAATGATATAAGAATGAGAGTCAAAGGATTAATAGGTGATCTAAGATATGATTCAAGGATAACCATAGAATAATCTCATCCAGAGGTTATCATTGTGCAATTTGGTATAATTTCATAATTTATTTTAGTAGTTTGCAAGGATTTGCTTAAGGGGTGTGAGAACTAGATGAGTTGCATTTCCAAATTTTTTGTAGCTTCCATAACATGATGTGTGTGTGTGTGTGTGTGTGTGTGTGTGTGTGTGTGTGTGTGTGTGTGAGCGCGCGTGCTAACAAATCATACTTAAGTGGGTGCTAAAAAATCATGAATTTGTACGCACATGTTAGGTGCTTACATTTTATGATGTTACAAATAAAAATATTTTATCATCCCAAATAGTTGTTGCAAGTGTGGAGAAGTTTCATTGAAAATTGTGTTGATTTGGTTGTACTTGTTGGCACCATTTGCTCTTAGTTTGGATAAGAATATTGTAGAATCTTTTTTAGATATATTTGTTGTTCAATAATAGTTTTTGACACCCAAAAATGTGATTCTATGAATTCCCAATCTGAATATGCATTCATATAACAATTTATATTAAAATATGGACGTTCAGTGAGTGGTTACTTGGACAATCTACTTGGCAATGTCTATTATATTTTAAAATGTGTATGGATCTTGTTAGAGGGATTTATGAATGTCCAAATCTAATATAAATTATTTTCAAGGGATATTACACATGATTAATAGATCTCAAAGATTTCCTAGATCAATAGGAGTATATCGAGGAACTAATTATGGTATGACCAATTACTAGAGATATTTTGATAATGATAATGATGGTTTGTGCTCTATTTCTTCTTATTCATTTCCTTTATAGTCACATAAGATAAGATATACTGAATAAACCTTACAAAAGGAAGTAAAGTTGAAACTATTGGAAATTTTGCAAGAAATGAAATCTAGAAAGCCTTAGATGATTTTGATGAATGCTTGGATGATTGCTCATGCATTTTTGTTGAACCTTATTTCATAGAAATGATCTATTCCATTCCAATATTCCTAAACAATTCTCTTCTTCTGTAAAGATTAATCAAATAAGAGAAGAAGATTTTTTTGTTAAAATCCTTGATATTCTAGATGTTGTTGATCTAACCTAAGACAAACTTGTTCTATGTTCCTTAACTTAATACCATTCAAGAACAAAAACTTGAATATCTAGTTGCACTTTGAAGTGAAATTTTTTTCTAATACATTTCAGTTTTTATAAATGGAAAGTACTACGATGTTCTAATTGATCGGTGTATCTTTATCTTTTTCTAAAACTCCCATTATTTATGATTATTGCCTACGCAACTCAATTGTTGATGTACACGGGAATAAATTTATTTGTGAGAACTATACATATCATTATAAACTAATCATTGAAGGACACAACTCCACGTGTGGTTTTTTTTGCAATGCACCAAATGTTGGTGGATATATTATCGAGAGAAAACTTTATTAACATTGTAGACACCTAAAAATGTCCTCACTTAATTAAATAAATATTTATTATTTATTTAATTTTTATCATTATTCCTCTATTAATTAAATAATTTTTAAAAAAATTTAATCCCTAGTCATTTCCTCTATTAATTAATTAATTAATTATTTATTTATGTAATTAATTCATTAACCTTTTCTTTCTTATAGTTAGATAAGTATTTATTATTTATTAAATTATATCAATCACATTTTTTTCAACTATTAATCAAATAAATGTTTTTATTTATATAATTAATTCATTATCCTCTTTTATCAAATCCTAATCTTTCATCTTGTTCACATGAATCATAATTTAAATTCATAGTCATGTGACAAGTGTCCTACTTCCCATCCCCTTTACTTCCACATGTCTAGATTCATTAAACATAGATACCTATCAAAAGGTCAACTCACCTCTTAATAACATTCACATATTTATTTAACCTCTTGATCTTATTCACTCCCTTCTCACCTTTTAATCATGAACATGCATCCTTTAACCTCTTAATCTAATCCATTGATTCTCATGGATATTTCTATAAAAGAAGCTCTTCCCCCATTTTTCAGTCCATTTAGCATGCATAAAGAGTACTTGGTTAGAGCTTCATATGATCAACTTAGCTATCATTGATTTTTTACTTTATTGCTATCATACTTCTATCATGCTTGCATTATCAATCAACCACACTTCACTCTTTTATGCCATTTTGTGCTAGTGCTTAATGTTGAGAGCAAATATTATTGTCCACAAGGTCTTAAAGGATTGAAGAACAACAACATCAAGCTTGTCATGTGTGTTATAAATGTTTTATTTGTTTAATTTGCATGCACTTGATTTAGAGCTCTATTGTTGTTGTTAATTTTTTTGTAGATTATAGTTGGGCTTTTGATGAGTTTACACTAGGTTCATATTTCAATAGACACAAACATATATACTTTATATGGGTGTATTGATAAAAACATCATGTTTACACTTAATGAGAAACATATTAATACCCTTGATTGATCTATAGTAGAAGAAAATCTAACAACAATTGGGATACAAACTTTGGAACCTCCCTCAAGCCTCATGGTCAAAATTCTTAAGAATATATGCTCTAAAGATCCACAAATGTTCTAGGACAAGCATATGCCTACAAAAGAAATCAATTTGCATCTAGAAAAGAATGTAAAACTAGGAAAGACATTACCTATTGCTTCACACAATTATTCTGACATACAACAAGCAATAGAAGAACTAAAAAGAGGAAGTATATGAAACCTTCTCAATATTCTTTCTATTGTTATGTATTCATGGTTAATAATAATTAAAAACATAAAGAAAAATGCAAGGATGTGTTGGTATGTGGTGATTGATCATGTTGTTGGTATTAAATTTTGGTCACTATTTCAGCCGCTTTTTCCCTGAAACCAATTAACAAAAGAGTGAGGGGTAGAAAGGCTCTTTTTGTAGGGCTTAGGGTGAAGCCCATGGCAGGGGTCTGGGGGAAACACCCCCAACATGAGCTGTTGGAGGTAGTACCCCAATCAGGGGCTCAATGGTAGCATCCCCAAAGCAAAACTTGACCATTATTTAATAAAGGAGACTGCTAAATTACTTTGGTATATAAATTGATCTTTGCATACTGCCAAAAAGAACTTGATAAATAAGTGGTTGTGTAATGCAAAATATTATTAGATTGTAATTTTCTTCTCATTAGATAATAAAAGAAAGTGGACCATTGTTTCTTTGTGGACGTAGTGCACAGTGGGTGAACGAAGTTATATCTTGTATTGTTGTAAATTATTATTTGTTGCCTATTTTATTCTGCATTATATTTAATATTGTTTATTGCTCTAGTTTGCCTAAGCCCTAATAGGATGGTTTTTTAATTACAAAGCATTTAAATTAATTGCTCTCACTTTTCCATGTAAAATTCTTGAAAAAACTTGTTAAAAAATATTCCTAACTCAAAACTGTTTACACAACTCGACTGTAAATCAAGATTTTATCAGATCAAAACTAATAAATAAGACCACTACAAGATTCCCTTCAGCTATACATTTGAACATTATGAATATATTGTGATGTCATTTGAACTTATGAATATTCTTACATATTTTAAAGAATGAATGAACTCCATTTTCAAGGGATGTCAAGATTTCATCTGTATTTATATTGATAGTATTTTAATTTTTAATAAATAATTATAAATGTCATGTACAAATATTTTATAAAATAACAATAATGGTCACATTGTTTTGACACTAAATGTGAACAACTTAACCCATTCAAGGAAGAAAAGATAACAAAATATGTTGATTTCTTGATCAAGATACATAGTAGAAGATCCAATATATAATAGTGTTGCCTAAGTTTTAGCATCCACTCAAAACTTAGTATTTTAGGTTGTTTTTATAAAGTCTTTTGAGCCCTTAGTCAAGTTGTCAGAATTTGAGTTAAGTTCCAGAACAATCATTTAAATTTGACAACTTGTTCACAACAAGTGTGAGTCTTCTACTCTCACCATCTCTTTATTTCTTTAAGTGTCGCTTGTGTTCCATTTCCCTTGTTGGAACCCGATGTCCCATTTGGCACTCGGATTGGTTGAGTCTTTCCTTACAATTTCACTTATACTCAACCATTCAAATCAATTAAAAAGAAAAAGGAAAAAATATATTTAGAATCTAGACAGAAAATCCTAAAAGACTCTAGTTTACTTCATCTTCCGATTTCAAACGGTTTAACGACAATATGCATCTGAATCTGAAAGTTTCTTTCAAAATGTAGAATTCATTGTCCGTTTAGGAAAAAAAGTGTAACCCACTATTGTGAGATCACCCGAAGGCAAAGTAAAATGGAAGAAAGATATATTTGAAGTACGTGGTAGAAACCTGAAAAAGTTTTCTAAACATTCCTTTTGAGTGTTTCAGCCCCAGCAAGTAGTTCCAAAACCTCTTCAAAACCTAATGCTTGAAATGGAACTAAGTTTAAAGTGAAGATGCAAGGTAGAACCCAACAGGTGTTGTTGAACTCTCTATAATTCGCTTTGGGTCCATCAAGAGGTTCCAAAACTAATTGTACTCTCTGAATTTTGAGGGAAAGGATTTGCAAGAGTCATGAAAGAAAGAGCAAATACATCATCTTAAGAGGTAGTTCCAAATCAAGAGGCAGAGTCTGACAAGTCAAAGGGATGTTGACTTCATTTGAAAATACTGGGTTGATGTCACTGAGTGAAAATGATGATTTTGAGTACCGAATGCTCGAATAACTGTACTTTAGTGGAAAGCTTTTAATAACTAAAATCTCCTCATTTTGTAATTCATTATAGAGGAGGTGAATGAAGAGAAAATTTAAGGCATCAAAGACCTTTGCACATAAAACATCACATAACTAGTAAGTTTCCCAATTGTCTCGTAGCTCATATAATTTATATTTATGCTTTGAGGTGATTTTAGATAGAAGTTCACTTTCAATTGAAGTTGAATATATTAAACTGAAGTCATGAAATTCAAGTATCTAGGGTATGATCATCTAAATGGTCTAGAGTTCTCAATTTATGAGATAGGGTATACAAAGCTAGGATATGTTGATTTAAATGATTTTTAGAGGATAATAAAAGATCCCAATAGACACCCAATCACTCAAAAGTTAGTGGAAAGCGGGTTAATTTCCAACGAAAGTGTAGTGTGTTGATTTAGTCATGGAATTCATCAATAGGTATGACCCCCATACCCAAATGATCAAGACTCATGATGATTGAGTTTTGGCGACTCTTGAAGTAAGGGGTCTATATAAATGAGATTGCCAAACATTAGTTTTTATCCCCGAGAACGAGAGAATCCAAGTTACTCGCCACAATTTATAAAATTTTCATTAAAGGAGAAATTGAGGATATAGATGTCTTGTTACATAGACTCAAATGAGATGAGGATGCCCTCAATTTAGATGAATGTATGTTTTTCTTTGTCCAGGCCATCTGTTCGAGGTCAGGCTACATAGATTGGGTTGAGATAATTAGTGACATATTACATCAATTAATCACTATGTTTCTATTGAATATATTCTTCTATATGTATTCTTACTTGTATGCCTGGGCGTGTACTCAAAATTGGCCTAGATTAGATCATGTCAAAGATTTCAATGATGACATCTAAATATATGATTTTTACCCTAGCTTGTAATTGCAGAATAATTATGCAGACTTCAAAATATTAAATGATGTTTTTACCATGAAGCTAGTGAGGGAATCACAAGGGCACCCTGAATAGAGAATATTCCTTGAAGCTTCAACCTTAATACATACATATTACAACTATTTATTGCAATTCCCAACTTTCACTTACATCAGAATTGGTAGATTTGATGATTTTCCTTGGAAACTACCCAAGTTTTTCAATGACAAGTTTATCATGATTGAGCTATATAGGAATATTTGTGAGCTGAACAAGAGATGTGGTGAAAGGCACAAAGAAGGCATTCAATTTCCTATTATAGTTGGGAGTATACGGTCGTGAATCATCATCTAATGCCATTAACATTGTGAAGGCAACATAAAAGTATCAAATGGACACATATGATGTTCTGAGAGGACAATTTGATTCTAAAGACTTTGTTAAGAATACTTTGTTCCTAGGGATCACATAGCATCATATTCCACATTTGGAGGATTTTTGGGTAGATTGTATTGATGAATTCAAAATAAGGAATATAGATTGGTCAAGGCTAACATTAAAGTAGATAAAATATTATCGTGTCCTATTGAATTTCACTGGTATCATGGATGATGAGTCTGATGTTGTGGATTCACTATATATTTCATAGGTGCAGACCCAACCCTTAGAGTCTATTGATTGGATTATTATTGAGGAAGATAATCTAGATAGAATAACACTTGTAATGATCAAGAGGACTTAAATGCGGGTTGCCAAAAAGAAAGGAGATAACAATAAACCTTGATCTATAGGGGATAAACAAGCCCCAAAATAGGGTAGTTTAGCTCCTACAAGCCAATCTCCCACTATCACTATTACACATGTTTCTTCTTCAGATAATCTAGTTGGGGGTGGGGATGAACAACCTCCTGGAAAGAACACAAACCTTAACCCCACTTGTGGGGGTGGTTCAATATCTAATGTGACAACAAAAACAAAAAATGAAGAGAAAGAAGATGGTGGTCAGGAAGGAGATAGGGAAACACCAAAATTAAAAGATATTGATAAAGGAAAATGGATTGTTCAAGACACTCAACAATAGGACACAACTGACGATAAGCCTAAATTCTCATTTCATTTATCTATGCAAAACATATCTATAAAAATCCCCCATAAAAGAGATCTTTATTTATTTCCCCTGATGCAATGCAAAATGCATCTCAAGTTTTATCATCCACTTCATGGATCCAAGCAACCCTATCCAATAAAAGGAAAAGGAAAAAATGTAAACAACAAATCTAAAGATACCATTGCTTAGATTTTGCAATCTTCACCTCCTCCCAAGAAAAAGAAGCTCAAAACTACTTCTCACATGGTTGAGACTTAGTAGTCTAAACATCTTTTCCTTGAAATTGCTCATCCAAATACTAAAAAATATCCTAGCCAAGCCATCCTAGCAGATTTCAATATCACTCAAATTGACATGGGACCCCCTAGTTTGGATGCAAACTTACATAATTGGCAGATTTCAACTAATAGGATAATGGAGACAGTAGAGAAAACTAAGCTTAATAAGAAAAGCTTAAAAGCCATGGTGGAAGTATTATCTAAATGGTTAAAATCCTTGCTTAGCCCTCTATCAACTCAAACTTCCAGTCCCTTTGAAATAATTCTTGACCCTAAGTCCAATGAGAATAGAGAACTAATTTCCAAATTGCAAGTGGATAGTCAATTTGGCAGAATTGCTCGAGAATAGATTCAAGATCTAAAGGCTAGAGGCTTACCATTCATTAATAACTTGAGTAGGTCTTATATGATGAATTGACAATAGCAAGGAATACTAAACATCTGAGATCAAGTTGCAAAAATGGAGGGTGTGGCACACAAAACAATGATGCAGTGATCATGGGAGATTGTTGACATGGGACTCAACATTGTGGTGGCAAAAGGTATACTATCATCACGAGATACCCCTTGCAAGACATGGATCTATAATCTTGGGTAGAAATGTGAATAATACAAAAGAGTGTAATAAATCTAAACAAGTTGCTCGAAGAGGCAAATGACATGATAACTCAAGTGGTGTAGGATTTCAAAGACATTGATTGTGAATTAAAATGAAAGGATAATTTTGGGATTGTCTCTGCTAACGAGCTAAAAAGAAAATACCAAAAGAATATTGATGATATAGCCCACCCCTCATTTTTTTGCAAGGAAAAATATAAGGAACTGGCTCACATTGATGCAATATTTATGTGGGATGTTAACCATCACCAAACGTTTCTTGCCAAAGCCGAAGAGATCAAATGACAAAAAAATTCTAGTCTCTACAAAATAGTACTATGGGTGTCCCAGATCATGATAATATGGTAGTTGTCACCAAATCTTTATAGGTATACAAACAAAAGCAGATTCCTCAACCGTTGCCACTGGCTTAGACATGAGAAGCCAAAAATACACCATAGAACTTATTGTCTTCTTATGTCCTCTCAATTTTCCATTTGTTATTTTATCTTGTTTCAAAAGACTTATTTATTTATAATATGGATTCTTTTAAAGAATTAGTTTCTTTGTAACTGATAAAAATAGTTGTCTCAGAAAAGAGCTTTAAATAGGGAAAATGTAAACTCAACGAGGGATCGACAATTTTAGAATCCCTCTTATGCTTTGACATATGAGTGAAACTTGATTATGATATTGTATGCCTATTTTTTAAATGAATTGAAGTGCTAATTGCTAAGTTCCCAAGATATCTTTATGTATCTAGTTTACACTTCTATTTGATTTGGAACTTTGATTTCAAGGACTGAACATAACATTCTTTGTGGTGCGACTGTTTATATGGGTATTTACTGTTCTTGGTGATTGGGATATTACAACTTTGTTTGAGTCATATTTGGAATAGGAATTCTATCTTCGAGTAAAATCTTCTTTCAAAAATAGTTAGCCATGGCCTGAAATTGATTTTTGAGTATGTGTTAGAATTAAAAAGGACTTTATCTTCGCAAGTATTTCATGGTGATGCGTAATTGTTAGTTCCTTTATTACTTTCTGGTCAGAAGCATAGCCCCTTATTTTCATATAATAAAAAATCCCAAAATATATATATATCGGAGGGAGTTGTATCTTTATAATAAAATTCAGAGAGGAACCGTTTATTAGTTCTCTCAACTGTTGAATAATGGTATTGGTCTCATAGATGCGAGTCTGAATTTAGTAAAATCTTTGAAAAGGCCAAATCAATTAGCCAACAAGAAAGAAAAATAAATTAAGTAGATATAATATCACCAAAGTTTTCTTTAAGAGATTTTTTCTTATCCATAGGCCTCATATGATAAACATTATTAAAAATATTCATTCACACAAATTTCAGCTATGACAGTTAATAAAGATGCGTTGGAAATCACCTTTGAAGTGGGTACTCTCCAAGCTCTTGTTTATAAGGCAGGAGTCCCATGAAGGGGGCTTGAGCTCTATTTTTGAGGAAGTCGAGATCCCATGAGCATTTTATTTTTTGACTACAAGATTATTTAGAATCTTTTGCTAAAAAATAGGAGCTCCGACTTTTTAGATTTTTGAATTTAAGCGGGTAAAAAAGAGGCGGGGCTAGAAATTGCCCCACCAACTTAGGAGTTTTTTTTGCCACATGTCAATCATTTCTCTCTAGTTTCTATTAAAAATAAATGATTCCCTCAGAGGGTGATTGAATTTAAAAAAAATTACAAAGATTTTTTTTACTCGTTTCTAATCACTATGAAATCCTTCCTTAAATTTAGGGACTTAAATTTTAAGCTGAAATGCATTGAATGAATGAACGAATGAATGATTTTAATAATGTCCACAAGACTAAGCGGTCTAAGGGACCAAATAAATTCTTAGCCTTAAACAATTTCCATATTCCTTTCCAATTCCGATCTTCTTTTATGAATCATGACTAGCAAACCAATAATTTAGTTGACCTTATCCTCTTCAAATAAACTATGCATGTTGTCCACTTTCAAGATGGTTTCATATTTAGCTCGAATATCATCACACGCTGCGTATTCTGTGAGAAAGTTCCATTTGGTTTCAATTGTGCATGTCCTACAAAACATGTAAGTTCTCTCCTCCCAAGCCTCTTTGGTCTCTTCCATCTATCTGTCTCGCACCTGAGATGATGCAATCACATCCTTAGTTGTGTCATTAAAAGCCTTGCTTTCCCTTTAATAGGAGCCCCTAAGTATGTTTTCTCCCCATGTTCCCCAGTTGGGTTGAACACTTGCATGTAGTAAGCCTTTTTTTGACCAATGTTATTATCCACATGACACTTTAAAACTTCTCTATGACAAACTTTTTTATGTCCACATTTTTATTAGGACACTCATGTAGCTTAATATTCCATTTATCCAACCACTTATTATGTTGCTTCATCTGTGTTTTATTTTTACGGGTAAGATCCTCATCCTTCACAATTTTTGGCCATCGTTGGTCTTGCACGTTTTCAACCTTCTTTAAGTAGCTAAGTAACCGAGTTATCACTAAAGCTTCCAACAGAAAAGTCCCAACTTCCACTAAAAGGATATCATAAGGTACATGGGTCTTAACTTTGAGATTACTTGTAATTAGGTGCTTCTGAATTCTCTCTAGGTGTCTCCAACCACAGTTTGACAGGCTGCCACCCCAAACCTCATAGCCATAGAGAACCATCGACATGACCAACAAACCAAAAAGAGTCTTCCTGGTTTTCCAATCCCAGAGTTCAACCATTCTGCATATGTTTTGGAGTAAATACAAGGCTTTCTAGCCCCCCCTGTAACCTTTTCACTCTATATGTCTCCGAACTGATTTTATAATGAAAGTCAATCCCAAGATACTTGTATTCTTTCACAATTTCCAACGGGCTGCCTTCAAAAAGGAACATAATATGTTTTTCTTTTCTCTTTAAAGAAAAAATCATGATTTTGGTAATGTTCACCTGCATCCCAACCTCCTGGAAAAAGCACTCTAAGGACCTTACATTGTCTCTTAACCCTTGAGCTATTTTTGATATTAAAATAAGATCATCAACGTACAAAAGAAGCTTCACCACATACCTTACCAAATAAACACCTTCCCCATCCATTTTGTTTAACCAAGTTTCTAATTTATCAATGTATAACCCAAACAAGGTTGGGGATAAGGGACATCCCTGCTTAACACCAATGTCACTACCAAAACATTCAGACATTCCTTCATTAGTTCTGATTTTGGCTCTAGCTTTGTCATATAATCCATGCATTCTCGCTCTATATTTGCCAGGGATACCCAATTCTACCATTTTATTCCATAGCTTGTCCCTAGGTATCGTATCAAAGGCTTTCTTAAAGTCTACAAAACAACAAAAAGCTTCTTCTCCCTGTTTATCCCATATTTTCTCTATTAAATGACAAAGAGTGATCATGCAATGGTCAATGGTGGAATGCCTAGGTCTGAAACCAGCTTGCCCTCTTGCCCTTTTCCCTTCACCTTCAACCCAACTGTTGATTCGACATTCTATCATACTCCTGAAAAACTAGCCAAAAGGGGGGTTGACCATAATAGTGTGGTAGTTAGATGGATTATTGATGTCACCACTTTTAAAGAGGGGGATAACCACACTCATTAACCAATTCGTCAAGAAACCATCGTAGATGACACAGTTGAAGATTCCTTTTATGTGAGGCACAAGGATTTCCGCTCCCCATTTTAAAATTTCAGCTTGCAACCCATCAATATCACTACCTTTACAACTTGCTAGTTTCTTTATCTCTAGCTTGATATCTTCAACCGTGAAGGGTTCCTCCGATGTATTCACTATGGGAGGAAATTTTTTCTCATGCGGCCGTTCATAGAGCAACTTTGCATACTCAAGCCATTGAGAATCCATAATAGTGTTCTCAATTTGTTTTTTCTCTTGCTGCAACCCTTTCCAAAACTTTTTGGGGTCGTTCTTTCCAAGGAATATTAACTCTTTCCTTCTAGCCTTAACATACTCTTTTTTTTTTGTGTTGCTTGAATCAATTTTGTGTACCACTTCTTGAGTTCTTTGCTTAGGTCCTTCTCTTTTATGAATCACTTTGTTGCCTTACATTTCTCATCGTACCATGAGTTTGCCAAAAAAGTATTAGTAGCCCTCTTTCTACTACACGATCTTTTACATGCATTTAAAGCCTTGTGGATTATAGAAATCAACAAGCTAATATTAACATACTCACATTTCTCATTAACCTTGTCACCCACCGAGAGGTTATTCATTTCATGAAATTGTTGCTCAAGCCTCGCATTGAAGATGTTCTTGTTCTCCTGATTTAAGAGGATCTTGCCTTTGTTTGTTGCTTTCTTTTGCATGTGGAAATCTTGTTTATTGTGTGGGCTGTTTGAAGTGAAGTCCAACTTAACAAATAAAGGCATGTGATCAGATTTCATCTTTATAGGGCAATCACCAATTTCAAACTCAAGAACTCTAGCTGTAAGGTTTTGTGAAAAATTATATAGTTAACCACACTTTGCCCATTGTATGTTTTGCACGTGATAGCCCCCAAATTTGGCCAACCTCTCATCCCGTTGCAAATAACCAAACCAAACAAACTACACAACCCCAATAATTCTGATCCAAAATGTGAGACACCTCTGTTACCGTCTTATGAGGTTCTATTCCAAGATTGATTGTTGCCCTCTACCAACCATAGAGGGTTATCTTCTCCTTTTTCACTATCAATCAACTGCAAAGATTGATTATTTGTTGTCTTAGCATTGAAGTCCCCAACTAACATTATTTCACCAATGGTGCTGAATACTAAAATATCCCTTTTCAATGATATATATGGATCTTCCCTATCTAAATTCCACCTCTTATAGAACTTAGAGTTTTGTGGGTCAAAGTAACATGCAGCCACCGTAAAGGTTATCTTGTTCATTGTAATTTGCAACCAAATATACTTTTTTTGGGGTCTTCCTTTTCAAATTTTACAATGTCGTACCACTTCTCATGTATAAGCACCATGCCCTTTGCATGTCTCATTCCCTTTATTCCAAACTGAAAATTTCCTATAGCCTTCAAAATTTGGCACCTTGCAACCATCATGTTCATGTGCTTCTATCAAAATGATAACATAATTTCCCTCTGCTATGGGCCCCACCCCAGGACCTTTTCTCCAAGGATAACCTCTGCAGTTCCAACTCATAACCTTTAAGTAGTCCCGTGGGGCCCCAAATACCTATTTCTCCTTCGAGAAACACTCACTAATTTGGGCTTTCCCATTCTCCAGTCAAAGCCCATTTCCCCTCATTCCTTGTTGTTTTTACCTTTTCCCACTCTTTCCTTTGTTCTTTTTGTTGAGAAAAAAGTTAGATCTTCATCTAGATAGAAATGTGTGCCTTTAAGTAGCCTTCTGTTTCTAAGGATCATATTCTCATCCTCCACATTTTTCAAGGTAACCCGTATGTGCTTGTCTCTCCCTCCATCTATCTGCTTGCCAATCCTATTTGCATGTTGAATACCTCCTGTCCAATTCAGCTGAAAGTGTCAGTTGTCTCTTTTTCTCCGAAATCTTTCACTCCTCGATAATAATATTTGCCACTTTGTTACACTTGTCTTGTTCTTCTTTTATTTGTATTTTGACTTGGTGTTCAATCATTCCCTTTTATTTGTTTGTTGACCCGCTAACAACTTGAGACCATGATTTGACTTCTTCTATCTGCACCCTTAATTAAGACTCTTTAAATTCCATATCAATTAAGACTGATTGAATTTCCTTTAATTGCATTGTATCCTCTTCTTTCATTAATTCTAATCCCTTAGTAGACTGAGCTATACAATCCTTCTTCTTACTTAGCCAAGAAACCAATCTTTCCCAATAAAAAAAGCATCGCCACTTGTACTCTTTCTGTCATCAACATTTCTTGCTCAATCAACATAAGAATAAGCATGCAAAAAAAAATCATTAGATTTTTATACCATAAGCCATATGGAGAAATCTTCTTGAATATGCAGCATCTTCTTGAATATGGAAAAAAAAATCATTAGATTTTTATACCATAAGCCATATTCCACTACTCTCCATTGCTCCAATTCTAGTTCTATGGTTTCTAATTCTTGCTGTCCTATCTCCATTATAAACTTCATTGGACCGCTGAACTTTAAGTATTGCCTCTAAAATCTCTAAAATCTCAGCTGCCTGAATTTATTTTTAAGGAAGCCCCCCATGGTACCCAGCGTAATCCAATGCAGGTGACACACATCGTTTTATTCTAAGTTTAAACATACCATGTCAAATGGTTGCAGGCAAAATTTTAAAACCAATCTTAACGATTGGACTGTATCGAACTCCGTCTATTACCTCGTATGCTATTTCCAATTCATATTGAACGCCATGCCATCGCTAAGATCTCCATCCAGACAGTTTTAAAAATGTCAGTCCACCTCCCCAGACACGCAAACATTGCTTACATGTTCACCTCTCTGCACCATTTGTCCTCGTCGATTGTCAGCCCATTTCTGCCCCACAAGAATCCCAGATTTCCTCTGCGTGCTCCGCATATAAGGACACTTACGGGAGGACCCTTCCCTTTTAAAGCCACACTTCATGTCTCCAATAGGATCAGTCAGAGCTCTCATGTTTTAATCCCACTTGATGAAGAAGAAGAAGCAGCGGCAGCAGCGAAGGATATTCACATTCCTTTGGATAAGATTTTCATTCCTCCCGGAGTGGATGCGTCACAGCTGCAGAAAGCCAAGAGATTACAGGGATCAAACATAGTCCTGAGCCCTTATGCCAAGGCTTCTCAAATAAAGCAGGCCGAGTTTATAAAGAGCAGCTCAAGTGTGGAGGAATGCCCTGCCAATGGGTATCCCGAGTTTGCTCTGGTGGGTCGTTCTAATGTGGGCAAATCTTCTCTTGTCAATGCACTGGTCAGGAGGAAACAGCTGGCTATGACTTCCAAGAAACCAGGTGGGTATTAGTATTCTGTCTTGCTTTGGTCTCAGTGCAGAATTTCTATCACACGGCTATATGCAGTCATAACCTAGTAAATAAAACATTTTTTCACTGCTGGCATACAAGGTTTGGAGAAATTGTTTTTAAGATGGATTACCATTGGAACAGTCATATGAACCAGTAGATACATTTTCATGGGTTGTAGAGGTCAATTTGTGGTGCAGTCAAGGTATGGCGGTCCAATGAAAGATAATCCAATTAATTATTAGACAAAATTCTATGTCAGAAGGAAACAACAACATTGTCTCTCGTATTGATTCTGAAACTAAAACTATTTTACAAAACAGGAAATGGCATAGGACTGTTCTGCAACTCTGAGATGGATGATAATTTGATTATTTTCTTCTTATAGTAATCTCTTTTTGGGGTTGTTTTCCCCGATGTCTCTTTTACTCTGAATGGTCGTCCTCATCCTTTGTTACGCCCCTGCTTTACCCCTTATCCTTTTTTGCCAGCATATTTCTCTCTGCCACAATTTCAAGTACATTTTAATTCAAAAATGACCTGCCCGTGTCTCTGCATCTGTTCTACTATTCCTTGCAACCGTTTTTTTTTTCATTTTCTTGGCTCTAGATGTCCTCATGAATGATCGTGCAGTGATCTCCAATCATCAAGCACTAAGCGTTCATCTTGCAGGCAGACTTGTCTTCATGCTGGGACCATTATTAAACAAAATTACCCGAGTATACAACTCTCATTTGATTTCCAGATGAACATTACAACACCATCTCGGACAAAACCCTTGTACTCAATTAGCTTTACTCTGATTGAAATGTTTTGAGGATTTCAAATGCCAAGTGTTTAACAAATAGGCAAAAGAAGAAATGCAACCAAGAATATTTGTGCAACAACTAGGAATGGTTGCAAAGCTATTAAAAAATGTTGCATAGCCATTGGAAACCTCTATGAGGCAAATAGAAACCTTTAGGCAGCTATTGAATGAATAAAGGAATTTTAATGACGTCCACAAGACCAAGTGGTCTAAGGCCAGTTCCAAAAAATTAGAACACTGTTTTATATTCCTCGCTAAATCAGCTTTTTTGTTATAAATCTTGACCAAGAAATTTGAAGTTTTGTGAAGCCTTGCCTCCTCAAACAGCTTGACCTGACTGTCCATCTTCAGAATTGTTTTCAAACTACTTATGGATATCCTCATAAGCTACACACTCTATGATGAAGTGCCATTTGGTTTCAACCGCTCCTTTACTACAAAAAATGCAAGTTCTTTCTTCCCACTCTAAATTGGGGGTTATCCATTTGCCCGTTTCACATCCAAGATGACGAGACCCGGTCCTCATGCAATGTCCCCAAATGTTGGCAAAATCAATAAATTAAATATTAAAAGGATGACTTTATTTTAGTTAATTTAATTAAAAGTGACTTCAATAAAATAACTATTATTAAAAGTCACTTAAATTAATAAAGTGACTTCATTATAATGTCAACTTTAAACTATAACACAAAGTTCCTTAATGGAGGGAAATGAAATAAAGTATTTCTCTCAAAATAGGGAAAATGCTATTATAAAAGGAGGAAAAAGGGAATTGTGAAGGCATTATGGAGATTGTTATTTTTATTGAGTCTTTTCTCTGTGAGCTTGAAGGTCCAGTAAAACCCTAGGACAGAAACCCTAGATGGTTTGGTGATTTGGACGAGAACCCAAATCAGCCCCCTTGGTGGATTTGCTTCAGGATTAACAGGTTCATTACATTGTTCAGTTTTGTGGACGGCTATCCCACAACAAATGATCATATCTCACAGGGGCATTGATGATATTGGAGTGAAATCATGTGGGTATGTTGCATGTAAATTTTATGCATGTGGAATCATGTGGGTATGTTGCATGTAAATTTTATGCATGTTCTAGAATTGTAACAACAGTATATTTGATGTAACAACCATGCATGTTTTATATCAGAATCATTTTCAATAGATTTGTCTTTGAAATCACTTATTTCCTTGGAAATCTATATTGTTTCCTTTGCATGTTTATTTGGCATGTTTGCATGTTATTTTGCAATGAAATAAAGCAAAACATGTCAAAAATTGAAACCCAAATTTGATTTAAGACAATATCCTAGTTTGGGATATTTTAGTGGTATCAGAGCTAGAAATCCTGCCAGCCCGTGACTTCGCATGTCAGATTTTTTAGTTGCATGTTAGTTTTTTCAATTGCATGTCAGCTTTTTCAGTTGCATGTCAAATTTCTCAGTTGCATGTCAGTTTAGAAGCAGTTTATGAAGAGGATTACCATTGCATGTTATTTCCGAACACTCCTGGTTAGTGGATTTGCATTGCATGTTAGTTTGGCGGATACCCAGAGGGTTGCATGCTACTTTTGATCAGTTTGTGAAAGTGGGTTATTGTAGGTCATTTTTAATTGATTCTATGCACCCTAGAGTGGTAAGATCACATAGATATTACACCAGAAGCAGGTTGGGACAGCAAGCAGAAGAAGCTCAGGATTATCCCGTTGTTGAAGAAATGGGTGAGAGGAGAGTAGAAAGCCTGCCTAGGGACATGAACAACCATCTTAATGATTTCTTGACAACTTTTGCCCAACAACAACAAATGTACATCAATTACATGACTGTATGATTACAGCCATGCATTAGATGGGATTGGACCATTCTCGATCAAGAAGGTCAAGAAGTGAGAGTAGTAGAAGGCATAGTAAAAACGTTAGAGCTGCTGCAACTGTTTCAGATAGACTACTTTGACCTACTTTTATACCAAAAAGAGAACAATCATCTACAAGTTCAAAACAATAGCATAAGAAGAAAAAGAAAATTCGAAGGAGGTACACAAAAATCTACATGAAGAATTTGATAAACATGTAGATTTGGTTGATGAAGACAAATGAAAGCATCGGCGAGCAACTCACATGAGGCTTCATCATCTTTGCGAGAAGATTCACAAGAGGATTCTATAAGAGAAATAAAGATGACTTCTCTTGATGTTAAGCATGAGATTGATATGGATAATGATGGTGTGAATTCTTTGGGTGATCACAATGCATCTTCTAGTGTGATAGTTGACATCAATAATGACACAATTCGTACACATGAAGAAAAAACACGACCTTGGATTGAAGGACACTTGGAAAACCGGGAACAAAAGCTTTTGGTATGGGAAGATTTGCAAGACCATTTGGTGGTGATTGATGACTCCAAAGAAAGCAAAGAGGAGGTCAAAATTTTGATTTGGGACAGAAATAGTTTACTTTCTCATTCTCATGAGTTTGTAGCTCTTACACATGAAATAACTAATGTAGAGGAGTCTACAAGTGTTGAGTATGAAGTTTTCAATGAAGAAGTGCTTGTAAAAGTTGAAGACATGACACAAATGCATGACATCAGTGCTGATTGTTATAACAACAGTGATATATCTTTTCATCCTCAAGATAATGCAACCCATAATTTTAGAAAAGACAATGTTATGGGGTAACCTAATATGGGCATTCAAGTTTGGGTAGATAGTCATGAGACATGGGTTGATGATGCAACTAGTAAGAAGGCAGATTTTGTGCATCATAGCATAGAAGATGTAAAGAGGATTCAAATGCAGTGTGATGAGTTGCTTCACAATTCCGGGCATGGTAATGTTGTTATTTGATGAACAATAACTGATTGAATGCTTGAAGATGATAAGTTGATGATCACCGAGATGCAAAAGTGAATGCAAGATATTAAATCAGTTTATGTATTGTATTGTCATTGATGTCAACTTGATATGGTTTGATTATTCAAACACATATTATCATAACATTGAAGATCTGAAGAGACAAAGTTTATACTGTCGGTAAAATATAAAAAGTCTGTATACACCGAGTGACAGTGAACACTGACGGACAGTGAACCCCGAGCAGTTCACAGTGTATACCGAGCACCGCAGTAATCGAGCAAGTGTATACCGAGCACCGCAGTAAACTGAAGTTGTTACTGAGCACAACTAGAGTTGATGACCGATCATAACTGAAGTTAAAGAACGACAAAACTACTTAGCTGGCAGAGCTATATTTAGGGATTGACTGATTGATTGCTTTATTTTCAACGATTAGTTAAACTAAAGCAAGGAAGAGATTCTAAGCAAGTTTTATTCACAGTTATCATGGAGAGATTTGCGGAATAAAACTAAAGCAGAGCTTTACGGGATAAAGCAAAGCATGGCGAGTTTTACGGATTAAGAAGTGATCTACGACAAAAACAAGGAGATTGAGCGGCTAATCATGTCTATATAAAGAGACAAGGAATTCATTATGAAGAGAGGAATGCTGAGTATAATTTGTGTGAAGATAGAATTCTTCATGCAGATCTGATCATACAGGCTGAAGAACAGAGCCAAGGAATTCTGCAGACACCGAGCAACAGAGGACAGAGCATTCACTGAGCAGAACAAAGAATGAAAGCAAAGGAACTAAAGTGTACATTGATCAGAGAGGATTGGACTAACAATAGATCTGAATATCTGCAAGTTAAAGTTGTATTTTGAAAAGATCATTTACTGTATCAGTTTAACCATTGATTCAGAAAATCTCTTAACCGAGTGAGATTTAACAGTCCTTTTTGTATTGAGATACTCAAGAGTATCAAAATGTTTTCTTGTTGACAACATAGTGAGTGCTAGGTCAAAAGATAAACTGTTGGTTTTAAATCCTCTAACAAGGTCGCACTTAACAGTGTGTATTGTAACCTTTAACAGGGTTGGCTCTTCACCGAGCTCACTTCAGAAGAGTGAAAATATTTTGGGTTACCGGTCCCAGGTGGTTTTTCCCATATTGGGTTTCCACATTAAAATCTATGTGTCAAATGTGTATTTGTTTCATTGCATTGATATTTTTCTTTACACATTATTGAAATTGAATTGGTTGGTTAACTCTAAGTTTATTTGTTGCTACTCGGTAAAGTCTAGAAAAGATAAACAGTATATCTTACCGAGCAGTTTATATTTGTTAGAATTATTTATGGCATACATCTTGATGATTGGGGACTGAAAGATAACTGGAGGGTATTATATTTGAGATATAAGTTTTTGGTTGAATTTATGGAATAATTATTAAGGCCACTGATTCACCCCCCCCCAGTTATTCTAACAATTCGTATCAGAGCTTTGGTGCTTGGAAGAAAAGTTTAAAGGGACTTAAGCTAAAGATCACAAGATGAGTAAAAGGGATGTGCCTAAGTTGAACAAGGACAACTTTGCATCATGGCAAAGCAAGTAAGACTTCATCTATCACGTATTGGAAATGATGTCACACAACACTTAGATACTGAATATGTTGCACCTACTGGACCTATGACTGTTGATCAATTGAGAGAGAAACATGAACACAATTCTATGATGATAGAACTTGCTTCTTCACTGAACAATGCTGAATTTGAAGATGTGAAAACATGCACCTCTGCAAAGCAAATGTGGGACAAACTCAAGCTAGTACATGGAGGAGATGCAAATGTGCCGAGAGCTAAAGCTGAAAGCCTAAGAGGAAAGTTTGATGACCTGAGAATGAAAGAAGGAGAGAACATCACTCAGTATAGTGACAAAATCAAAGAAGTTGTTAATGCTATCCGTGGAGTAGGAGTTTTTGAGGAAGAAACAGTTGTAAGTAAAATTCTGAGAACCTTATTACTTGTTTATGCTATTAGAGTATCTGCAATTCAAGAAATGAGAGCAATAGCTAATAATAATGTTACTCTTGATAGTTTGATTGGTAGACTTATTTCATTTGAGATGAACAACTATGACAACAGTGTCTTACCTACTATTGAGTCTGCATTCAAGTCTTCTCTGAAAATAAGAAAATCTAGTTACAAACACACTATGAGAAATGATAGTGATAGTGATGAACAAGAACTTGATGAACTTGAAACACTAATGGCTAGGAGATTACATAGAGGTAAAGGAAGATATAAAGGTAAATTACCATTGGTCTATTTTAATTGCAAAGAAATTGGATATTTTGCTGCTAGATGCCCTAACAAGAGAAAGGATGAAAGAAACAATGACAAATCTTATGAAAGGAAGTATGACAGAAGTGATGACCGAGACTACAGAAGCAACCGACACTCTGACAGAAGAGATAACCAAGATTACAAGGACAAAGGCAAGAAGGCTTGTTACCTGGTTGAGAACAAAACTGAAAATTCTGACACTAATTCTAATGAAGATATTGAGGTAGTATTTGTTGCTATGAAGGATGACTCAGACGAAGAAGAAAGGTATGTTAAAAACAACACTCATATCTAAAGTTAGCAAAAATGATGTCTGGATTATTGATAGTGGCTGTACTCATCACATGACTGGAGATAAAGAAAAGTTTGAAACTTTTGAATATTATAATGGTGGATCAGTTAGGATGGGTAATGACTCACCTTGCCCAGTTGAAGGAAAAGGTACCATCATGTTGAATAATCTGATCAGATGTGAAAATGCATATTGGGTGAAAGGACTTAACTATAATTTATTGAGTGTTTCACAGCTGAACAACACATGACACCGAGTTGCATTTGAGAACAAAAAGACAATGATCTATAATGGAACAGGAAAGTTGATCGGTACCGACGAACAAACAAAAGGTAATCTATTCTATCTTGACAATATTGAGACCACTTGTTTATTGGCTAGAAATGAAGACGTTTGGTTGTGGCATAAAATGTTATGTCATGTGAATTTTGACAATATGGTTAAGATAAGTAAGAAAAGAAAAGTGAGAGGCTTATCGAGTATTTCAAAGCCTGACCATGTTATGTGCAAGAATTGTCAAATATGAAAAATGACAAAGTCTAGTTTCAAGAGCAAAACCTACACATCTAATGCTATTCTAGAGTTAGTCCATACTGACTTATGTGGACCAATGAGAACAAAGAGCTATTATGGTGATAGATACTTTATTCT
>MU223558.1:415573-430920 GCA_018584345.1 Thuja plicata | reverse complement strand
AACTATTAGTTAACATATCTTAACCAATAGTTTATTCATACTTTGTATATATATATATATATATATACACACACACACACATATGCATATTAATATATACTTACTTTTCAATTATATTATATAGTACATATATATAAATATATCTATATTTATATGCATATCATGATTGTCTCGTCGTTTATTAAACACGAACGAACAATACTTTAACAAAGATTACAATAGATTTGTCTACATTGAAGAACCTGACACCTTTCCCGAGCGATAGAACAATGAAGAATAGAGATTTGAACCTGTACTTGCTAAATATGTCAGAAGACACCATCCACAGGACCAGCTCATTGGGATCAAAAGAGCAGGAATGAGAACAAGAAGTAAGTCTCTTAACAATAGATGTTTGATTTGTGATTTTGAGCCTAAATCTGTTAATGCTACACTTGAGAATCAAGAATGGGTTAGTGCAATGAATGAAGAAATTGAACAGATTGAGAAGAATAAAACATGGACATTAGTACCTAGACCGAGTGACAAAAATGTCATTGGCACCAATGGATTTTCAGAAACAAACTTATTGAGAATGGAGAAGTCACAAGGAACAAAGCAAGACTGGTATGCACAAGAGGAAGGTATTGATTATGGAGAAACCTTTGCACCCGTTGCTAGACTAGGAGTAAGAATTCTACTTGCTTATGCTGCATTTAAAGGATTCAAAGTATACCAAATGGATGTTAAATCTGCATTTCTAAATGGAATACTAGAAGAGGAGGTATACATAGAACAACCTGAAGGGTTTGTTGATCCTAATAAGAGGAACATGGTTTGTAAACTACACAAAGCCTTGTATGGATTGAAACAAGCACCGAGAGCATGGTATGAAAGACCTCACTCTTATCTCATTAGTATTGGATTTGTTAGAACAAGTGACAACAATAATCTATATTTGAAAGGAGATACCCTGATGATAAAGTTTTGATTGTTGAGATATTTGTTGGTGATATCGTATTTGGAGGTAATGATATGCTATGCAAGTCATTTGCTGATGAAATGAGCAAAGAATTTGAAATGTCAATGTTTACAGAGATCAAATTTTTACTTGGTCTACAAACTCTACAACAGGATGAAGGCATCTACATCACACAATCCAAATACATCAAAGAAGTTCTAAAGATATTCAAGATGGAGGAATCAAAACTAGTTGGAACACCTATGGCAACCGGATGCAAATTGACAAAGGAAGACAAGACAACCGAGCTAAATCAGACCTTATACAGATCTATGATTGGTAAACTAATTTATGTTGTACACACTAGACCTGATATAGCACATGCAGTTGGTATAGTTGCAAGATTCTCTGCTAATCCTAAGGAATCACACATGACTGTTGTTAAAAGAATTTTGAGATACCTGAAGAATACTGAAGACTATGGTTTATGGTACAATAAAGAAAACAAATTTGAGCTACAAGTTTATACTGATGCTAATTGGACTGGAAACATAGATGATAGAAAGAGCACTACAAGAGGAGCATTCTTTATGGGTGACAAACTTGTCACATGGATAAGTAAAAAGCAAGGATGCATATCTCAATCAACTGCAGAAGCAGAATATGTAGCTGCTGCTGCAAATTGCTCTAACATTGCATGGATCAAGCAATTGCTGAAAGGTATGAATGAAGAAATTCTTGACCCAGTAATTATCTATTGTGATAATACAAGTGCTATCAACATTTCAAAGAACCTTGTCATGCATGCTAAAACAAAGCACATAGCTATTAAGTATCATTACTTGAGGGAACAAGTACAAGAGAAACAGGTGATACTGGAATATGTACAATCCAAAGAACAACTAGCAGACATATTCACAAAACCATTGCCAAAAGACACATTTGAGTACCTGAGGAATAGACTAGGGGTTCGTCCCTTGTCTACTGGTCACTAAGATGACTTGGAGGCTGCATCAGCCTACACATTATCAGAAGATTAATCATGTTGATGCAAGCTGAGATATGGGCTGCAATGATATATCAGTACACTAAAGGTACTTATCTGAGACACACCACAGATATTGTTGGCTATTACAGAGCTGTATATTTTTGGCATTGCTGTCAAAGGAAGAGAGATATCCAATGAAATATCAAGTATCCATTAGGGAGAAGAACATCTAAAGGGAGAGAAAGATTCAATGAAATAACCATCCATCAAAGGGAGAGAATTGGAAAGAGTTACACTGCATATCTATCCAGAAAAGGGAGAAGAGATTCTACAAGAAAGGGAGAGACATAATCAGAAGACAAAATTGCTACACCTATCCATTGAAGGGAATGAAGAAAGGGAGAGCACACAACAGAATCAAATCTAAGCTAGAAGAGCTTACCGAGATTCAGATATTTGAATTTGTTATAGAACAATAAGTTTGGTATGTTATGGCATATTTTATATTGCATATTTCATATTATGTTGCCATCAATGCCAAAGGGAGAGATTGATGAACTATAACTGATTGAATGCTTGAAGATGATAAGTTGATGATCACCGAGATGCAAAAGTGAATGCAAGATATTAAATCAGTTAATGTATTGTATTGTCATTGATGTCAACTTGATATGGTTTGATTATTCAAACACATATTATCATAACATTGAAGATCGGAAGAGACAGTTTATACTGTCGGTAAAATATAAAAAATCTGTATACACCAAGTGACAGTGAACACCGACGGACAGTGAACCCCGAGCAGTTCACAGTGTATACTGAGCACTGCAGTAAACTGAAGTTGTTACCGAGCACAATTGGAGTTGATGACCGATCAGAACTGAAGTTAAAGAACGACAAAACTACTTAGCTGGCAGAGCTATATTTAGGGATTGACTGATTGATTGCTTTATTTTCAACGATCAGTTAAACTAAAGCAAGGAAGAGATTTAAAGCACATTTTATTTATAGTTACCATGGAGAGATTTGCGGAATAAAACTAAAGCAGAGCTTTACGGGATAAAGCAAAGCATGGAGAGTTTTACGGATTAAGAAGTGATCTACGACAAAAACAAGGTGATTGAGTGGCTAATTATGTCTATATAAAGAGACAAGGAATTCATTATGAAGAGAGGAATGCTGAGTATAATTTGTGTGAAGATAGAATTCTTCATGCAGATATGATCATACAGGCTGAAGAACAGAGCCAAGGAATTCTGCAGACACCGAGCAACAGAGGACAGAGCATTCACCAAGCAGAATAAAGAATGAAAGCAAAGGAACTGAAGTGTACATTGATCAGAGAGGTATTATTGGACTAACAATAGATTTGAATATCTGCAAGTTAAAGTTGTATTTTGAACAGATCATTTACTGTATCAGTTTAACCATTGATTCAGAAAATCTCTTAACCGAGTGGGATTTAACAGTCCTTATTGTATTGAGATACTCAAGAGTATCAAAATGTTTTCTTGTTGACAACATAGTGAGTGCTAGGTCAAAAGATAAACTGTTGGTTTTAAATCTCTAACAAGTTTGCACTTAACAGTGTGTATTGTAACCTTTAACAAGGTTGGCTCTTCACCGAGCTCACTTCAGAAGAGTGAAAATATTTTGGGTTACCGGTCCCAGGAGGTTTTTCCCATATTGGGTTTCCACGTTAAAATCTGTGTCAAATGTGTATTTGTTTCATTGCATTGATATTTTGCTTTACACATTAGTGAAACTGGATTGGTCGGTTAACTCTAAGTTTATTTGCTGCTACTCGGTAAAGTCTAGGAAAGATAAATAGTATATCTTACCAAGCAGTTTATATTTGTTAGAATTATTTATGGCATACATCTTGATGATTGGGGACTGAAAGATAACTAGAGGGTATTATATTTGAGATATAAGTTTTTGGTTGAATTTATGGAATAATTATTAAGGCCACTGATTCACCCCCGCTCTCAGTTATTCTAACAGTTATTATCAGAGTAGCGCAACAAATTGGCAAAGCAGTGTTCTTGAGGTTGACATGGGATCCAGGCATTTGGTTTCAGCATGCAGGTGCGGATTGCTTGAGGGCAAGCAATCTCTGGGAAGGGAGGATTGTAATGTCCCCAAATGTTGGCAAAATAAATAAATAAAATTAGTTATTTTAAAGTTGTCCAAATTAATTTAATATTAAAAGGATGACTTTATTTTAATTAATTTAATTAAAAGTGACTTCAATAAAATAAATATTATTAAAAGTCACTTAAATTAATAATGTGGCTTCATTATAATGTTAACTTTAAATTATAACATAAAGTTGCTTTATGGAGGGAAATGAAATAAAATATTTCTCTCAAAATAGGGAAAAGACTATTATAAAAAAGGAGTAAAAAGGGAATTGTGAAGGCATTCTGGAGATTGTTATTTTTATTTTGTTTCTTTTCTCTGTGAGTTTGAAGCTTTGCTTGAAGGTCCAGTAAAACCCTAGGATGGAAACCATAGATGGTTTTGTGATTTGGACGAGAACCCAAATCAGCCCCCTTGGTGGATTCACTTCAGGATTCACAGGTTCATTACATTGTTCAATTTTGTGGACGGCTATCCCACTACAAATGATCATATCTCACTGGGGCTTTGATGATATTGGAGTGGAATCATATGGGTATGTTGCATGTAAATTTTATACATGTTTTAGAATTGTAACAACAATATTTTTCATGTAACAACCGTTCATGTTTTATATCAAAATCATTTTCAATAGATTTGTTTTTGAAATCACTTATTTCCTTGGAAATCTATATTGTTTCCTTTGCATGTTTGCATGTTGTTATTTTGCAATGAAATGAAGCAAAACATGTCAAGAATTGAAACCCAAATCCAATTTGAGACAATATCCTAGTTCGGGATATTTCACCTCAACTGAGCTATTAAGACTTTTGCCTTTCCCCTGATTTCGCCCCTCAAAAAAATCTTTTTAGCATGTGTCCATGTGGGGTTGAATTCTTTGACAGTGCATTTTTTTCGGCCGTTCAGTTTTGTCCACATGACAATCCTGAATTTTTCTAACACCCAATTTTTTATCTCCTTGTCAGAGTTAGGACAATCTTGCCAATTAATGTCCCATTTGTCCACCCACTTGTTATTTAGCTTCCTCTAAGTCTTCTTCCCACATTTTAACTCCTCCACGACAACCATTTTGGGCCAGCGGCGTTCATCCATGTTTTCAACCTTTCTTAAGCAATATAAGAGTCGAATTATTGCTGAAGCGTCCATCGAGAACATCCCAGCCTCGGCTTAAAGGATTTCGTAAGGGACCATCGATTTGATTTTGATGTAGTGATTAGGTGTTTTTGAATTCTTTCTACTTGTCTCCACTTGTGGTTTGACATGCTACTCTCCCAAACTTCACCACCATAGAGGATAACTAGAATGACCAATAAACCAAAAAGAGTTTTCTTGGTTTTCTAGTCCCATTATTTTGCTTTCTTGCACTTGTTTTGAAGGAGGTGAGAAGCTCTCCATCCCCCTTGAATCCTTTTAGTTCTACATATCTTTCAACTGAGCCTTTTATGAAAATCAATTCTTGGAACTTGTACTCTTCCACAATCTCCAAGAGCTTCCCTCAAAGGTAAAGTTGGCTTTCTGTTTTTTCCATTTCAAAGAAAAGATCCTGACTTTGGTTTTGCTGGTGTTTACTTGCATCCCAACCTCTTGGAAAAAAAGCTCTAAAGCCTGTAAATGTTCTTTCAAACCATGGGCAGATTTTGCATTTAGGATAAGATCATTTGCATACAAAAGTAGCATCACCACATAACTTGCTAATTGAATACCTTCTCCAATGGTGTTGTTTAACCATTCTTTTAGCTTATCAATATATAAACCAAACAATGTGGGTGAAAGAGGACACCACTGTTTGGCCCCAATGTTGCTATCAAAGCATTCAGAAAAGCCTTCCTTAGTTCTGATTTTTGCTCCATAAAGCTGCTTAATACTCGCTTGGAATCCCAAGCTCTTCTATTCTACTCCTAAGCTTGTCCCTCGGAACAATGTTAAAAGCTTTTTTGGAATTAATGAAGCAACAAAAGGCCTCCCTACCCTGGATGTCCCAAACCTTTTTGATGAAGTGCCTAATAGTGATGCAATGATCAGCGGTAGAGTGCCTTGGCCTAAAACCGGCTTGCCCTTTTGCCCACTTTTTCTGCCCAACTGCTGATTCTACTTCACACCATGCTCCTAAATAATTTTCCAAGAAGAGGATTGACCATAATAGTGCAGTAATTTGAAAGATTATTGATATCCCCTCTTTTATAAGGAGGAGTAGTGACAGTAGTTGTCCACTCAATAGGAAAGTTGCTTTGTGTGACATTGTTAAAGATTCTTTTGCTGTGCGGAACCAAGGTCTCAACACCCCATTTTAAAAATTCTGCATGCAACCCATCACTGTCTTGAGTTTTACCACTTGCTAAGGTTTTTAATATTTATATGATGTTTGATATCCTTTACCGAAAATAACTCAATTGTAGTGTCAAAAATGGGAGGGCAACTTTTCTCTTGTTCCTGTTCATAGAGGAGCTTCGTGTAGTCTAACCAATAAGTATCTATGTTATTATTTTCTATTTTTTTTTTTTTTTTTGCTGCAGTTCCCATCAGAATCCTTTGGGATTGTGCTTTCCAAAGAAACTAATTCCTTCCTTCTTGAAGTCACATAGCTTTCCATTTTAGTTATTATCATTTTTTAATATTTTATCATGTTCTGTGTGTTTGTCTTATTAGAAACTGTTGTGCAGCAACATGAAACTTATTTTATTGTTTTATTTAAAAAATTTCGTAATGCAAGATTGCTTGTGGACACAAATGTGCTTGCATCATATACACTAGGTAAGTGAAATGTACTATGAGCCCTAGGTGACGAACATTTTGTGAAATCTGAACCTGAGACTTCACATTTAGCAACTTAAGATGCATTCATTCACAAATGCTCTATGTTCCATTTTATCAAGTGCTCATACTGCTCCCTCCCTTTTGTCTTCTTAATCACTTGTGAGTGTATTTCAGCTTCTATCTCACCTCGTTCTTTCTAGGCATCTACTGCACCCATTCTTCTAGATAAATCTGAAGTTGTCCTTGCCTCTCCACTTGTTCGCCCCTCCTAATAATGGCACAAACCTGTCACATAGGATTTAAAAACATTGACAAGATATCCACTCCTTTGGGGAGCTCTATCTCATAAGCATTTGTTACAAATTTCTTCAAGACCTTACAAGGCCCAATTTTTTTTTCCATTCTGGTTGGGAACATTTCCTTCCTCAAATGAGCTAAAACTGGGTGTCCAACTTCAAATTCTTGCTCTCTTCTCTTGAGATTTGCATGTTGTTTCTACTCCATTATGTTGTTCTCCAAATTCTCTTTCAGTTCTTAATAACCATGCATATACTTAGCAAAATCCTTTGATGCTGCACTTTGTCTTCCCAAAACACTTTTAAGTCTCAACACATCTATCCCTGCAGGGCTATATTCATGCACAATTTAACAATGACTCTTTGCTGTACTCTTATAGCCAAGTCGCTGTATACAAACTTAGCTTTTGCTTGTGTAGCATCCCATAGAGTTGGCTTCTTACCAACTTTGGTTAAATCTTAGTTAAATGATCCTGCAAAAAAGAAGTCAGCGGGAGACAAAATTTTATAAAAATACATGAAATTAACATTTAGGCTTGTATTTTTCCTAAGTCCTAGCCGTCTCCCAAGAGTAAGCCTGTCAGATCGGGTTTCCTGACCTTGAGAGGGACTATCTTTGAATGATATAAGATCGATTCTAAAGTGGCCCTTGGGTTAATCCACCGTCTTCTCTGGAGCCCATCCTCTAAGGTCCTTTAGGATGGCCGATAAATGAACCATTCCTCTTCTTGGAAGAGATATCCTCCATCCAAGGCCTTACATATGCATATGTTATCCATCAGTATATAGTGGCTTAGGGGACATTATATCAACCTCCTGAGATTATATCAATCTCTTCATTTGCAATAAGACTATATCAATCTTGAATTGCCCTTCCTTTAGGAATTTACATCAGGCTCCCTATCCTCCATCATAACTTGGGAAGGAATATAAGATTCCCAATCCCAAGTAAACAAGAGAAGTAGGGCCTAAACTGATTAAATCCTTAATTCACACCATTGCTAATTTATTTTAAAGAATCAATGGATTCAGCCTATTAATCATTAATTCAATTTGCAGAAGAACAGATAATTTCAGATTTCCATACAAAATTAATTCCCATATTTATATTGCATCCAATTCCCTATGACAGAGTTATGTGAATTATTAATGACATAAATTCTTACTGTAAATATTAACAATATTCATTTTCAGAAGTATGAATATAAAATTCATATTTCAGACTTATGGACATCAACAATAATATCCAGATTACAAATAAATGCATAAAATTCATATTCCCGAATTATATATTCAGATTTCAGATGAATATAGAATTCGTATATCTGAAACATGGATATTAACGCTAATATCAGATTGCGAATAAATACAGAATTCAAGTTATAAATATCAAATTAACAATCTATACCTCCGGTTTCCTTCAGCGGTATATGCCTCTGATCTGAAATGTGCGCATGGGAATATGCTAGTAGCTCGGTCAATTTTGCTGACTTGGCAGTCTTTGCTGACGGTAATGTTTTCCCTGGAGTCTGAAGATTTCCTTATGTTTAAATATAATTGTTCGAATGGTTTGGACTTACCGTCTTTCTCTTGAAATACCCGTGTGAAGGGGTCGCATCCCTTCCACGGGCTGTGACCTCTAGGTCGGCTGTAATATTATTCTTTAATTATATTAATATTACAGTTTATAAAATCATTTGTATAATAATTATTATATTTCAATAATTGTATTATTATATTTATATAATGACTATTGTATATTATGATTTAGATTTATATTGATATTACAATTATAATAATTATAATTCAATATTGTTATATCTTGATAACAAATTAATAATTATATTTCAATAATAATGTTTAAGTTTGGAGTATGATTTATAAAGTAATTCCATTTAATGATTAAATTACATAATTTGATAATTATAATTCCATTTTCATCTTAATCGAGGGCCATCACACCCTGCAGGGCTATATTCATGCACAATTTAAAAATGACTGTTTGCTGTACTCTTACAGCCAAGTCGCTGTATACAAACTTAGATTTTGCTAGTGTAGCATCCCATAGAGTTGGCTTCTTCCCAACTAAACATCTCAACAAGTTTTTAAGGCTTCAATTGACGACCTCCATATGGCCATCTGTTTGTAGTGATAGGTTAAAATCAAACTGAACTTAGTAACTTTCTACATGAAGCATACCAAAACAATCTCACAAATTTTGTATTACTATTTGAGATAAGGCTCTTTAATAACCCATGCAATCTTACTACTACTACCATAAAGAACACTAGAGTAACATTAGTGGTATCATTTGACTTCTTGCAAGGTATATAAAGTGTGTCTTTTCAAAAATCTGTCTACAACAACAAAAGTAGATTGCTTACCTCTTTGTGTCCTTCGAAGACCAACAATGAACTATCACAAACTTGCCAAGTAATAGCTTCAGCACTTACATTCATTAGCCTTATGAATTTTCTCTGTGTATTTGTTAGTCCAAATGGAAAAACAAGCCACTTATACAATCCATCCTTTGTCTTGAATGCCATTTTCCACTTATCCTTTTCTCTAATCCAGATTTGGTAATATCCACTCAAATTTATCTTCATGAAGCACCTAGCTCCACTCAAGCTATCCATTAAGTCATCCATCCATGGCAACATAAATGTGTATTTTATGATTATCTTGTTGATGGCTTGTGAATCTGTGCACATATGATTAGAAAACGATCCAAGAGAGGTTAGATGGAGTTGTCACAAGTTGTACTGAAAAATATCAAAAATCTATTTTTTTCAGTATTTTCTATGTTCCAGTAAATCGCAATTTCGGAGGTCTTTGAAGCAGAATTTGGGTTTGAAACTTTTGACGGTCGTTTAGCTCGATTGCCAAAGGCCTGGGTTAAGGGATTGAAACTAGAGCTCTTGGAGATCTTTCCAATGCTGTAAGCGGTTCATGATTTTGAGCACCAAGCAAAACGTTTTGGCCCTACAAAGTTGGACTAAAAATATATATAGTTTTTGGCTAGTTTTTGGTTTTATTGTAATAAATATTATCCAAACTGTTCATTTGAATTCCAAGGGGTTATGGCGACCCTTGAGATCTTATGCAAATTGTATAAACTATTTTACATAATGACACTGTAGAGTTGACAATTGCATACCCCCATTTGCAATTTAGACTACACTTTTGTAGCCACTTTAGTGTCCATTCCTCTAGTATTTGTGTAGGTCCATTTCAACCCTTAAATTAGCCTTTTCCCTCTTAGGATGCAAGTCCCTTTCAGCAGCTATATTCCATTGTTGGTTTTGCATTAACCACCTGTTTTCCCTGCCATTTGTCATTTTTTTTAGCGTGATTTGTCTGGACACTAGCGCGTTGCGCGGACGTCTGCGCGCCACACATTCGTCCACCGACATCCCAACATTCTAATGTCAGTCTTGTGCATGCTTTCCACTTGTCAACCACTTTTGTTGGTGGAATGACTCAGAATCTTCTAGAACGGCCTGGAAGCCTCTATTTCCCCTTTAAAATCTAGCTTCTTGCTTCATTCAAGCTCTCTGGAAAAACTCTCTAGCTTTTCTCTCTAAGATCTCTCTTGGTTCTTGCACACAAAATCTTTTGCATTGTCTTGGCTCTCACAACTCTCTTGCTCTCTCCCTTGCTACAACAATCTCTTACAACGATTTGGTAATATCTCTCCATTTCTCTTGTATCTTTGAGAATCTTGGGATTTATCACATCCTTATCTATCAATATCATTTTATCTCATTCAATAGGGGTTTTCCTCCACTAGCGGGGTTTGTTTCTATTTGCATATCTCACGTAATAGGGGTTTTCTTCCACTTAGCATGGTTTGTTTCTATTACATTATCATTCATTATCAATTTGTCTTTTCTATCTATATGGCTACTATGGAGCTCGAAACACCAAAGCAGGGACTTGATTGAGGTAAGTCTCCAAACAACCCCAAACATTTTTCCTCTTCTTACTGTGTGCAGGTTTATTGGAGACATTCAACCACACGGAGGTTTGCTAGTATTTTGTCCATTTCATTTTTTATTTATTTTTGTTATATAGTATTTTCTGTTATATTTCTAATTCTAGGTTTTGCAGGAAATTCAAAGTACAAAGTTGGGTTTTTGGTAGATTTTGAGCCTTTTTTGTTTCGCTCCATACATGACTATAGTGCGTCACACAGACGTTTGTGCACCGTGCTGGCGTCTGTGGCCGAGACGCTCAGATTTGGACTGAGGACTTTCTGTCGTCTGGTCTTCCCATGTTTGTAAATTAAAATATTCATTTTCTTTATCTTTAATATGATATCTTCACTGGTTTATCTAGTTGGAGGTATCTAAATGTGTGTTGTGAAACTGGCTCTCAAGGGAACATAGTTTCCTTTCAATAGGGTCAGATTTACTGCACTACAGAAACAAATCACCTTTTTTTGGATTGCATACATCTCTTTTTGAGTTTGTTGTTCTTGAAGCAGGTCAACAATACTGCAAGTTATACACCAGGTATTGCATTTTGAATCCATAATTTTGATCAGTGGTATCATAGCTTGTTTGCTCCTGTATGTCCCATCGCACGCAATCAACTTACCAAAGTCTTGGGTTGAAAACAAGGGATCCCTCATATTACCTTCCTTTGTGACGCACACGATTGTAGATGGCAAAACAACAAACTAACGAATTAGATGAACCATTCAAAATGCTAATGGAAGAAGCAATAAACAAAACGTGAGGAAATGATGGAACAATTTTGAACGAACACCACAAACTCAACATTTGGCAAACACTCCATTCAAAGTATAGGTGAATTTTGATATTCCAACATTTCAAGGGAAAATTGATGTAGATGTTGATGATTGGTTATCCAAGCTAGAAAGGTATTTTTCTGTTAATAATTTCTCAGATCACCTTTGCTCTCTTCAAAGCTGAGAATCATGTGAAATTGTTAGGGAAGTTAAATCGATATCCAAGGAAGCCCAAGTTGGACAAGAATTTGATATAGATTTTGATGGCAAACCTACATGGGGAGAATTTGTGGAGCACATAAAAGAGGAGTATTTTCCTAAAGATACCTAGAAACATGAATACATGCAATGACAATTGCTCCAATAGAAGAAGGACCAATTAGTTCAGGAGTATACCAACACATTCCATGCACTCTCGACAAAACTTGGCATCAAAGACTCTGAGAAACATCGAGTTTTTAAACATCAGAGTGGGCTTCATAGGTATATCCAAACCGAGATGGACTTCCTGAATATAGAAACATTATCCAGTGCTTTCAAGTATGCTTCAAAAATTGAGGAAAAATTCAAGCAGAAAGGAAGGAGGGATTATTTCATGAACAACAAATCGAAAGGGGAAAGTGGTAAACCTGTAGGGAAACAAACAATTAAAGAGTCATTTTCCAATTCACCAACAAAGAAGGCATGGGGTGCGAAGAAAACACAACAAGATATAGGTATGTGGTGTGAAGTTCATAAAAGTGCCTCATAACACTAAAGATTGCATAACAATAAAGAATCTAATAATGGAATCACATAGAGAAGATGCTGAGCCTAAACCAACAGACTCTTGTGAGCAAAACGGTAGTGAACAGGTCATTAAGGTAGACCCATATGCCACGGTTGCCATTGTAAAAATATTGCCCCATGAGGATGAGGAGAGATTGTTCCATTCATAGATGTGGGTTGGAGGAAAGGCTCTGCACTTTATTGTTGACAGTGTGCTGGCTAAATATTTTGTAAGTAATCGTAGATACACTACTTTCAAAATGGGATATTTAGACATAGTATGTGAGAACTAATCTCTCCTCTCAACTTAGAGGAGGTACCCTTCTTATTATTGCTAATTCATCTAGAACTTAACAAGAAATTCAAATTTAATCTAAAATTGGGTATTTTAGTTGGAATCATTTGTCGTTGCACCAAAAGCTTGAATTGTCAATGCCCGATACAAATGCCAGATTTAACCCGATCCATGGGAGGCGGTTCTGCCATGTCATGAATCTCCAAGGAGGTGCTGACCACCAAGTCAACAATCTCCCCCTCAACACTGACTGAGCCTTCAACACCCACTGAAGGGAGACTCCAACCCGTGACCCAAGGCTCTAATACCAATTGTTGGAATCATTTGCCTTTGCACCAAAAGATCGAACTGTCAATGCCCAATACAAATGCCAGATTTAACCCGATCCACTGGAGGCAGTTAAGCCATGTCACGAATCTCCAAGGAGGTGCTGACCACCAAGTCAACAGTTTCACGTATCACTTCCTCTTTCTTCAGGAAGGATTTCACTTTCATAAATACGCACTCTACAAACTGAAAACCTTTTGCAATTTCACCTCTAAGTACTAGTTGGAGCAATAATACTAATAAACTCAAAATTAACCGAAAGATTAATTGTTAAGTGTACTAGTTGACTATAGACTAAGGAATATATATATAAGCTCACAAACTTATACACTGTCCTGAAATGGTTTTAAACTATGAAGCAACAATATGATAAGCACAAAGACTTAAATATATGAAACTTCTTTTCTACTTCTAATATCACTATTAACCACAACTCAAAGTCTATGCATTCACTATTAATTAACTCAAATTGACAATTACAACACAAAGTTTGTACAAAATCAGATTTAAGGCTCTCCTTATAACAAGACAAATAACTCCACAAGTCTCCTCAACTCAAAGTTTGAAAATACTCGCTTTTTATTCACTCAAAATTCAACTTGCACAAATTAAATCAAAGTTTGTATTTGCACAATTTCACCAGGGTTTTCTTGCAATGCATAAAAGATAAAAATTACAATGAAGCACCCTCCTATATATAGGTGAGGGGCTGAGAGAAAAAGGTGGGAGAAGTCCAACTAATTTTGACTTTTTCCAGAACTAACTATGACTTATTCAAATTACAGTCCTAAACTATCTTGACTTGCAATTTTTTTACATGTAATTACAAGTTGCAAGTTACATGTAATTTGTCGAAAAGAAATTACAAGTGCATAATTGGAAAACTATTCTAAGTGTTTGACAAGACACGACTCTATTTACATCATCCTTCATCAAATTCCTTATGCTGCTAAAGGATGCTCCGTCTTGAAATAATCAGGTTTGGTGAAAGTATCTTGAACCGGAACAGGAACTTGCACCCTTGATTGTTTTGCATCACGATGGCCTTTACTGGGAAACATCTTTTCAAGGTTTCATGACCATTTAAGTCTTGAAAGCATTCTATGCTCTCAATCATCTTTTCACTTTTCCACCTTGTATGGCTCCGTCATGTGATTGTTCTTGCTTTGTGTCCTTCTCCAGTCTTGGAGTTTGCTTGCAAAAATAAGGCCAATGCCTTGATTTGTTGAATGGGTAGAGCATACATACAAACAGGAGAAGCCATGGAACTTTCTTCAAGAGAAGAAAGTTGCAAAGCACAAAAGCCACAGTTGGGAAGAACTTGGGAAGTACAATCTTGGAAGAACAAGCATCCTTGATGGTTTCAAAATGATACCAAGAACGAATACCGAAATTTGGGAAGTACGTTGCCAGTGGGGAAGAACATTCACAACTGGGAAGAATTTTTTGCACTTTGCATGCATATGGGAAGTACATTGCTGTGCACTTGCAATCGTGTCTCAGAGACCCGATTTTAAGTGACTTTTTCATGCATTTTAACCCAAATTTAGGTTTTGGAAGACCAACTGTAAGTAGTGGTTTTTTTACAAGTGTAAAATATGACCCTTAAGGCCAAATTCGGGTCTTGGAAGGTCCATTACAAATTCAGGAAGGACATGGGAAGAACTCATCCATTATTGTGGTAAAACTTTTTGCAATAATGTTTCCAAAACCTGAAATTATTAAAACAATGCTAACAAAGAATTGGTTGATTTCAAAGAATTGAATTAAATTCAGAATGAGCAAGACGCTCATATATAATACAGGAGTATATACAAGAATAGCAAGTTTCTAATAAGAAACTGCAAAAGAGAAGAATAGCAAGTTTCTAATAAGAAACTGCACAAGAGATCGAAACTGATCTTACAATAATAGAATGAGCATTAATACTAAATTAAACATATTCTATTACCCTCCCTTAATGCTCAATCTATTAACGACACCTATAGACCCCCTGAATTTTACAAATTTATCAGGACCAAGGGGCTTGGTGAAGATGTCTGCTGGCTGCTCCGAAGTAGGAACATACAGCAACTGGATGGATC
>MU223558.1:395748-411945 GCA_018584345.1 Thuja plicata | reverse complement strand
TATTTTGATATATGTTTTGAACTTTCAATTCCATGGATTTCATATTCCATGAATATTGTAGACATTTGACAATGACACTATTTATATTTCTAGTGTGTTATTTAGTTTAACTTATTTCCTTCAGAAAATCACATTTATACTTATGTGATCTATGTAAACTTGTGTATGTGTGCCTAGTAGCTTCTATTTATCTCAATTATTGTGTATTTGATATTAATTGACTAAATGATGCATGACAAAAGCTTTAAATCCTTAAAAATCTTTGAATTTCTTGGGTTTTTTGATTTGCCGAGTCCGGACGACGAGTTCGAGTCTGCGCCCGAACCCAACTTGCCGAATCCGAGGTGAGTCCGAGTCTTGTAACTATGGAACTTTCACCTATTCAAAGTGCTTGAACATCTGAGAATTATCAATTCTTCAGACCCTTGAAATCTGAAAACCCTTGGCTCTCAAACAACAACACCATTCACTAAAATCCAATGCACAATAACCTCTTTGATTTTGCATTTGAAAGCCTTTTATAATTTCTCAAGGCAAAATCGGCCCATAGCTTAAGCTCACACTTCACATAATTTTAATCCCTTTTGTTTTTTGATGAAGGTTGACTTTCATCATTAATAATTAATTCATTAAATGATATTTGCTTTTTCATGTGCTCATGTTGACTTAAGAAAAACATTAAATAATTGGACCCCCTTCAATATTATAATTATTTAATGCACTTTATAAAGTCGCTTGGCCCCACTCATTAAATAACTTTATAATATAACTTAATGATGACTTTATCATTAATAAAGCAACTTTATTAATGATAAATAATATCTATGCGTGCAGTAAAGTCAACCCACTAAGCCAATTGACGAATGAGTAAATCATGGTGCAGACCATGAGTCTGGGTGCCCTGCCAGATATGGCAACTCCTCAACATTGACTTACTATAAATAGTAAGTCTCAAATTGGAAGCTCTGTCGAAATCCGCACAACTCCATGCTACTACCAACTGCTCAGGTCCCCTGCTCAAAATAGCAACCCTGACTTTCCCGAAATAGCAACTTACTATAAATAGTAAGTATGCCAATCTGACTCAAACAAAGAGCAATCCTGTACATCTCTTACCACCGGAGTGGGAAAAATAGCCTCTGGCTCTGCCAACTGGACCCTTTGAACAACTACATTAGCCTATAAGGGTCAAGAAATAGGCTAATCCTCTGAAACTTGACGTTCACGAAAAAGGGGACATTATAGTCCGCCCTTCTTGAAATTGCTTGTCCGTAAGCAATCTCAAAAACCAAAAAAACACACAATCCACCCGGATCCCAAGGCTAGAATCGTGTAATGTCCTTGTGATCACATGTTGTCTCCTGTAACACCAACATTAGAACAACCGACAGTCTGCCGCACCAAATCAAATCTGACTGTAGATGTTGCAGGAGTGAACATCTCAAAGGGAAGCAACTCAGAAGGCTGACAAAGCTTGCTTCCCCAAACTGTGCAAAGTGAGCTGTCATACACACTGTCCAACACCTGCACAACTGAACTTTGCATCTGAAAGAGGTCATGCACATGAGGGTCAAAAGAAAAACCTTGCGTACTCCACACCATGTACACCCCCAAAAAATCCTCTGTGTGCCCTGTCTGAAATGTTGATGCACTAGAAGGGTCCGAAACTCTGAACAGAAGCCTGCCAAAAAGAACATCCTCAGACTCCTGCTGCTTAACCCTCAAGTCAACTTCACCGTGCCCAAAGTGAAGCCAATCAGTGGGACCTACCCAAACTGCAGTGCTAGCCCTATCATCACTCGAGTCCCAAAGCACATTGAACTCACATCCATCCGTACTATGGTGATAAGAACATCTGAAAGTGTCTGTATCACTACCACTATCTCCATCCTCTGCAAGGCTCCCATGGATGTGTTGACTCTGCAAGTAATCCACCTTGTAGCCACTGATCCCATCTACTACAAATGACAAATACTCATCTCCCAGAGGATGGTACAACCTCGGGGCCAATCCACAGCGATGCATCATCAGATCCTGTGTGTGGATCATAAAAGTAGTGATGAATACTCCTCCCTATGCAGTCACGATAAAAATCTCCCACCTCCGTCAAGCGCTGATTGTCATAGTACTGAATATAACCTTTGTCATCCAACTCATCCCCAACAACACCTGCAGTGGATGTATCCACAGGAGAACCTGATGCAACATGTGGTTCTCCGTTGGTCTCTACATATGCACTCATATTTGAAAGTACTGCACCTGTACCTGTAATGGATGTAGCCACATCCCCACTACAATCAATACCACAACTTGTGGATGTCAAATCATCACCAGCTGCCATTGTAGGAAACCGTACTGTAACTGCAGATGGTGAAGGCTGTGCTCGGCTCAACTCCATGGTGACCTCATCTAATCATGACTGCGACTCCTGAAGGGCCAACTGGGTGCTCTCCAAAGAATGCATAGCCACCCCTAACTCATGAGTGAGCTCATCTACCTCCTCTTCGTTTCCCCTCAACGCATCATAGCAAATGCAACCCCACTCGAGAAGATAGTCCCTATCAGCAAGTAGCTGCAAGTAATTATGTTTCATTATCCCGATAGCTTCTTGTAGTGAATGAAACTTTGCAAGGGAAAGGCCACTATCACCGTGCTCATCTGACACAGGAGTACCCCAACCAAATATAGCTAACATTTGACGAGCAACATCAAAATGCTTAATGGCTGTGGCAATCTGACTGTCATTCACCTTTAGTTGCCCAACCAAATGATGTCTCTGAAATTCATGATTTCCATGCAAACTCTCTGACCCACAATTTGCACTGTGATATGAGGTTGTATCTACATCGCTCACCTTATGAAAAGTAGCATCATGTGTGCTATGAGCTATCATCAGCAGACACATCAACAACTGAGGTACTGCTTCTAAGCACCTCAACGAATGGCTAAACATATAAGGTAGAAGCTGCAGATATGTCAATATCTTCACACGCTTCCGCTCCAACTCTATCTCCATCTCCATCCAAAGTCGGATCCTGGGACCTATTACCAGTAAATGAATTTTCAGATTCATTTTCTAAGGTTTGATATGAAAAATCACTCATTGCAGGATGAGTCTTCCTCATAAATTACATCATTAGTACCTAAATCTCGAGTGCCAACATCATCCACATGTGAAATCTCTGTTGTCTCATGCTGATGCAAACACAACTCACTGCTGTCTTAGAAATTAGAATTGTTATCATGACTGATAACAACTTCTTGAGCGATGAAAGTACCAACATTCTCCTCAAAACTCACCTTCTCCATTGTTTCCTTTGCACTGATAAAATTATTTGTATTAGTATTTGCCTCTTTTTTCTTTGCAAACAAAAGATCTAGAATCTCCGGATGTTGTAGAAGCCCTGATAATTTTTTATTATAATCCTGAAAGACATTATTATAATCCTGAAAGGCATTATTATAATCTCGAAAGGCATGCATGAGCTCTGGCATGAGATTTTGTATAGATTTTGTTTTACCCATGATTCACACAAACCCTCTGTCCTGAATGTAAGAGGCTTGCCCCCCACAGGATGGCAGGAAACCGCTCAGATACCATTGTAAGAACCCCCTGTGAGTTCTAACTCTGAGACTCAATTTTGCCCCTTTGACATTTAGTCAAACAGTTGGCATGCAATGTCAAAGTTCTGATTTCTGAGTGTATATGGTTTGCTTCATTTGTATTTTAATGATTTTTTGCAATTACAATTCATATACAAATGCATGAAATTTGAAAAATTAAATAAACTATTCCCTGAGCATTCATGTTTCATTATCTCAATTCAATTTCTTCCCAACAGCTTATTCATTCCTTTCCAGAGAAATATTTACAAGTATGAATGCAATGCAGATGATATATATTTGAAATTATTTTAGAAGAACCTGGAAAGGATCGCATGCATATAGAACATTCCAGATTTGTACACAGCCTTATGAAAGTGATTACAATTTGTTTCTACAACTCCCAAACTTAGTTGAGAAGGCACCAAACAACTAAATGTGCCTCCAAGATGACAATGCTGCCCTATAAATCTCAAACGCAGCCTCTACCAGATCTGTCGCTGCTATATGTGTCCCGCGACTAGCAATGTCTCAAATGCAGGTCAATATAAAAACCGCAACCACCTCAAACATATGATGCCGGGCCTAGGAAGAAACCACGACAGCCTTTGATACCCAACGCAGCTCCCAGTTTCTGTCTCAATCTGCAGTAAATACCAACCTCTGTCTCTATATTAATTCCCTGAAGAAAATCACTGAAATCCTTAACACATACGATCGCAATTCATGGCACAATGTTGGCTCTAAATGAAACCAATTCTAGGCACAATTCGTTGGATAGTTTCACCTGTTCAAAGTGCTTGAACATCTGAGAATTATCAATTCTTCAGACCCTTGAAATCTGAAAACCCTTGGCTCTCAAACAACAACACCATTCACCAAAATCCAATGCACAATAGCCTCTTTGATTTTGCATTTGAAAGCATTTTATAATTTGTCAAGGCAAAAATTGGCCCATAGCTTGAAGCTCACACTTCACATAACTTTAATCCCATTTGCTTTTTGATGAAGGTTGACTTTCATCATCAATAATTAATTCATTAAATGATATTTGCTTTTTCATGTGCTCATGTTGACTTAAGAAAAACATTAAATAATTGGACCCCCTTCAATATTATAATTATTTAATGCACTCTATAAAGTCACTTGGCCCCACTAATTAAATAACTTTATAATATAACTTAATGATGACTTTATTATTAATAAAACGACTTTATTAATGATAAATAATATCAATGCGTGCAATAAAGTCATCCCACTAAGCCAACTGACGAATGAGTAAATCACGGTGCAGACAATGAGTCTGGGTGCCCTGCCAGATATAGCAACTCCTCAACAATGACTTACTATAAATAGTAAGTCCCAAACTGGAAGCTCTGCCGAAATCCCCACAACTCCATGCTACTACCAACTGCTCAGGTCCCCTGCTCAGATTAGTAACCGTGACTTTCCCGAAATAGTAACTTACTATAAATAGTAAGTATGCCAATCTAACTCAAACGAAGAGCAATCTTGAACATCTCTAGCCACTGGAGTGGGAAAAATAGCCTCTGGCTTTGCCAACTGGACCCTCTGAACAACTCCATTAGCCTATGAGGGTCAGGAAATAGGCTAATCCTCTGAAACTTGATGTTCACAAAAAAGGGGACATTACATTTGCCTTATATCGGTATTTTTTTTAAAGCTCTTTACAAGTTCATAAAACTTGTAATTTAAACTCCAAAAGCCGACTCTCCTATATGAACTTAATAAAAGTCAAAGGGGGAAGTACTTCGGGATTTTCTATAATAATATATTATGCAATACATTATATACAAATAATCATGCAATGAACAATATTTAAAAAAAAATTTGAAGACCTCATTGCACGTATATTCACATATAATATTATATGCAATATATTAATAAAAACTTAACAAAAACAAAAATAAAAGAAAAATGAATTAAAACAAAAAATTAAAATTAACGACTAGAGACTGAAAGGCAAAAACATTAGCTTTATTTACAAATGTACTTAGAGTATAAACCCATGTCATTTTTAATTGAACTTACGATTTAATTTTTGTTGGGTCGACGTTAATTTCACTAAAACAAAATTAACAACAACACAGTGGTAGCCAAAAGAATTTAAATTTTGCTGAGACTGTGAAAAGATTGAATTTGAAGACAACACTTCCACAACCCTACTCTATGGGCAAGATATTTAAGTGAACAAGCAATGTCGTCTTCCATATTCCATCGAACCGTTTAAAGATGAGGTAATTTGTGATGTAGCTCGTGTAGATGTTTGTGATGTTTTGTTGGGGCAGCCATACATGTATCAACGTTATGGTGTACATGAATCTAGACCACATAGTGTGACAATCAAACTTGTTGAATGGAAGTACCGGATACCAGAGGCAAGTCCTGTACACTCAACATCTTTAATTAGTGCAAAGCAATGTAGAAGATTGATTGCTCAAATTGGAATTTTTGTATTACTTATGATTTGTCCAGAGGAAGAAGAAACAATTGTGTAACTCACATGCCGCAGTGACCAATACAACAAAACAACAAAGACCAATGGACCAAATTTTGACAAAATATCAAAATGTATTAGAGTTACCAGCTGGGGTACCATCATATTGCCAGGTTAAGCACTCTATTGATTTCATAACAAGAACACCATTGCTTAATAAGCCAGTGTATAGGAAATCAACCTTAGAAAATGATGAAATCAAAAGACAAATACAAGAGTTAATTTAGAAAGGACATATCTGTCCAAGTGCATCACCATGTGGCAGCCCAATGTTCTTGCAAAGAAAAAGGATGGAACATGGAGACTCTATATTGACTACCGGGCATTGAATAAAATCACTACGAAAATAGGTATCCAATTCCTCAGATAGATGATCTTTTGGACTAGCTCAAAGGGGTTAAGTTCTTCACAAAAATTGTTTGAAATTCGGGTACCATCAAGAACCAATTGATCCAACAGATGTGTGGAAGACTGCTTTCAAATCTAAGGAAGAATTGTTTGGTGATGCCTTTTTCGCCTAACCAATGCTCCAACCACTTTATGAGGTTAATGAATGATGTACTTAGGCCATTCATTGATTCTTTTGTAGTTGTATATCTGGATGACATACTCATCTTTTGAAAAACTTGGGAGGAGCATCTGCAACATGTGGAACAAGTAGTCTCAACCTTTCAAGACCATGGACTCTATGTAAGCAAACAAAAGTGCTCTTTTGGTATGCAGAGTATTAAATATTTGGCATATGTTATTGACAATAAGGGTGTTCATGTTGATCTTGAAAAGATACAAGTGATTAAAGATTGGCCTTCTCCAAGAAACTTCACAGAGCTACATAGCTTCCTAGGGTTGGAAAATTTTTATCGCAGTTTTGAGTTTGGATTTTCACATTTGGCTTGGCTTTTAAATTAGTCAGTGCAAGGAGTGCAAGTAAAATTCAGATGGATAGGTCCTCAACAACAAGCATTGAAGGAGTTAAAACAAAGGTTATGCTCAACATCAGTTTTATCTCTTCTAGATTTACAACAGTCTTTTGAAATAGAAACTAATGCATCTGAATATGCCCTTGGAGTGGTTGTTATGCATCATGGACATTTGGCTGCATATCATAGTGTGTAATGTCCCCATTTTTTTGGGTCTTTGAGGTTAGCTTATTTCAGTGACCTTCGTACGCTAATCAGGTTGTCAGAGGGGGTCAGTTGGGGAGACTTACTATTTATAGTAAGTCAAGTTGTTTGGAGACAGTCTGGATTGTTATGTTTAGCAGAGGGCCTGTGCCTTGGGTCTAGTTGATGCGAGATTACTTTTGCAGAATCTCCAGTTTGAGGGATTTGCTATTTTTAGCAAGTCTAATTTGGTCTGGTTACTATTTGTGGCAGGGTGTTTGTTCAGTGGTTTGGTCGGAAACGTGCAGTTGACTTGGTTTGGATGGATGGTTTATTGCATTAATTAAGCTTGTCTTAATTAATTATGACTTTAAGCCAATTATTAAAAGTCAATTCATTAAATGTTATATTATATTTTTGACTTGGGCTTTTAAGTGAAATATTTTAACGAGGAGTTATATTTGAATCTTAGTTTGTATATTTAAATATTTTTCAAAAGCAAAGTTGATGACTTTCATGTCTTAAGTTATGAAATGAGTATGTTAGAAGCCAAGTCGTGACTTCAGGAAGAAGCTCCAGCATTATTAAAAGGGTTTGATTTTGTTGAAGAAGGCATCTATTGATCATTATACTTGTTGCTTTGGTGAAGTTTGGTCTGCTGGAGACGTTTCAAGGGTTGGAAGTCATATGCTGGCTGAGAACAATTTATCTCAGTTTGGTTGGCACTTTGAGTCAGCTTGTTGCTGGTGAATTGAGCCTGGGCGTTTGAATGGGGAGTTCTGAAAAGTTGTTAACTGTTTTCTGAAGCATAACGATCAGAACTGTTGTTTATATGCTGGTTACTTTTTGGTGTTGAAGCTTTGAGTGAACTGTTATTCCACAACTTGGAGCTGTGGTGTCTACAAAGAGGATGTGCCGTCAATTTCTTATCTAATGCTGTAACCACATTCAGCATGTGGCGTCATCATCCTTCTTAATAATGGTGGCTTTGAAAACGGTTGGTATATGTCTATTTTTCTTAGAAGAGATAATGGGTTTTAAAACTATCAACAAAGAAGGATTAAGCTTGACATCAAGATAGGTTGATTGTAGATTGATTAATTTCATGATTGCGTTATATGTATTTTGAAATATCCAAGACGTGTATATTGTTTGGGGGAAAAATTCGAGAATAATAAATAAAGTTTTCAGAGTGTTATTATAATTGCAATTGTTTTTAAAGAGAGAGCTAGTCAGGCTCTTTACATAGTGAAACTTTTTCTGATATAGTGCGTAGGTATCCCACTTATGAAAAGGAGTTATATGCCATTGTTCAAGCCTGTAAAGAATGTAAACACTATATTTTAGGCAAGGAAACTATCATACACGCATATCACAAGCCTCTTCAATTTTTGCAAACACAAGGAAAATTGCAGAACGATAGACATCAAAGATGGTCAGCCTATCTTCAACAATTTCATCTCAACATTCCCCATAAGAAAGGAAGCACTAACAAAGTAGTAGATTGTTTGAGCAGGCCTCCAATCAGAGCTATAAGTATGGTGTTGGAATCATGTGGTCACCAAACAAAAAATTGGACTCATTTGTATGGTAATGATAATGAATTTGCAGATATTTACAACCAGCTTGTGGAAGGTAAACATGTTTGTGATTCTATTTGCAAGATGGAATGCTTTGCAACCTTGGTCAAATTTGTGTGCCCGCTACATAATGCAAGAAGTTGATATGGGAAGCTCACTACATTAAGGTTGTAAGTCATTTTGGAATATGTAAGACTACTACTATACTTCAAAGATATTTCTATCGGCCAAAGATGAAGCATGATGTAATTTCATACATTCAAGCTTGTGCAACATGTGCTATTGCAAAGCCTGCAAATCATACGTTAGGTTTATATTTACCTCTTCCTATTCCAAATAAATCATGTCACTCAGTTTCTATGGATTTTATCTATGTTCTTCCTACCACCAGACAAGGGTATGATTGTGTGTATGTTGTGGTAAATAGGTTTTCAAAAATAGCAATCGTGGTGGTTTGTAAATAGGCAATTTCTGCAGAAGACACTGCAAAGCTATTTTTGAGCATGTTTGGGTTCATTTTGGTCTGCCACAAAGCATTATTTCAGATAGAGATAATAGATTTATCAACAAGTTCTGGTCTTCACTATGGACTAAGATGGACACAAAATTGACAAAGTCTACTACATTCCATCCTCAAACAGATGGCCAAATTGAGGTAGTCAATAGAATGATCATCCAAATTCTACGACTGTATAATTCCAAACATCCTCGCATATGGGATGAAAGTCTTCCATATGTTCAACATAGCTACATGGCAGTTCACAGCTTGACTGACCACAATCCATTTGAAATTTGTCTTGGCTACCAGCCATTGGCACCCATGAATGTTGTCATACCAATCATTCAGCCTGATTTGGTACCATGTTTGGATAAGGACGAAGACAAAGCAATGAAATTTATTGACATAATTCATCACCTACAGCGACAGGTTCATGAAATATTGGAACACACCAATAAGAAATATAAGGAGAGGCATGATGAACATCAGACTCATCATTTTCAAGTTGGAGATAAGGTGTGGTTGCACATTCAGAAGGAAAGACTGCAGGGGCCCAACAAGAAGCTCCGTCCTCTTTGTTATGGTTCATATCAGATCATCAAACAAGTTGGTGAAAATGCATTTGAACTCAACTTACCACCGTTTCTGGGTATTCACCCAGTCTTCAATGTAGAACTGTTGAAGCCTTATTTTCCTCCATTATTAGATGTTGTAGAAGTTGCTAAGAACATTAATAACATAGAATTGAATCCAGAAGTTACTGCTCCACTACAAAGTGATCAGGTCATGGAAGCTACTGTGAAGAACTTGAAGAAGTAGAACATTCATCTTTGCTGTGTGGTTCGGGCTGGTCAATTTGCTCATTAGGGTGAGTGGCTTACTCGAGAACGGATTCAACTTCGTTTCCCTCATCTTCTGCAGCGTGTTGATGCAATGGGACCCATTGCCTCTCAAGTGGAGAGGAATGATCATAAAACGATCCAACGATCCAACAAAGCTTAGATGGAGTTGGCACAAGTGATAATGGAAAATATCGAAAATGGTTTCTTCGGTATTTTCTATATTCTAGTAAATTGCAATTTTAGAGATCTTTGAAGCAGAATTTGGGTTTGAAACTTTTGATGGTCCCTTAACTCGATTACCTAAGGCATGGTGTTAAGGGATTGAAACTAGAGCTCTTGGAGATCTTTCAAATGGTGTAAGTGGTTTGTGATTTCAAGCACCGAGCAAAAAGTTATGGCCCTACGAAGTTGGACTCTATATATAATATATATATATTTGTTACATTTTGGTTTTATTGTATAAATTTATCCAAACTGTTTATTTAGAATTCCAAGGGGTTTTGCTGATCCTTGGGATCTTATGCAAAGTGTACAAACTGTTTTACGTAATGAAACAAACCACCTTTTTTGGACTGCATGCATCTCTTTTTGAGTTTGCTGTTCTTGAAGCAGGTCAACAATACCGCAGGTTATACACCAGGTATTGTATCCGAATCCATAATTCCGATCAACATATGTCATTCTTCATCATTCTTGGGTGCTAGTACGGCTAATATTGCACACAGGCACAAACTCTCTCTTATCAAACCTTTATCCAATAACTCCTGGACTTGTCGCTCCACCTCCTCGTTCTCCATAAGTGTCCTTTTCTATGCTGCCTTGTTTAGTAAGCTTAATCTGGGGATTAAATTCATACAGTTGCTAATGTTTCTCATGGGTGGCAGCCTGATCAATATTCTTTTAAAAGTTCCTAACTACAGATTCTCCACTTCATATAAATAATAAAATGTCTTCCACTTTACTGCTGTTCAAACCTCCATAGGTTTAAGAATGAAAAGAAAGCAAGTTTTCTGTTTGTTCATCTCCTGTAGAAATTGTTTTTGTGAGATTAAACACACCTTAGGACTATTCCGCTTCTTCCCCTTTGTCCTTCAATGGATATTTTTTCTTCCATCCTGCATAATTGAGTAATTATTCATCCTACCAGTATGTTCAGCCTTTCTATCAAATTGGCAAGGCCTTGCCAACAAAATATGACAAGTGTCCATGGGCATAACACCATTCAAAATCTCATGTTTATATGAACCAATTTGAAAACTCACTAAACACTGCTTGTTTACTAAAATTTACATCCGTTTTGTTACCATGAATCCATGTGTAGGTTTAGGTGCTCAATTTTCTTCATTCTAAGCTTTTCTACATCCTCCTTAGACACCAAATTATCTGAACTTCCACAATCAACAATAAACTTGCAACATTTATTTCTAGATTTTCATATAATTCAGAGTAAGTTCTTCCTGTGTATTGGCTAATGCTCCTCAGCTGGTTTCAAGAGCACTCTTGTCATAATGAGAGATTCACCATACTTCGGTTCCTTTGTATGTTTGGGAGAAGCAACACTATTTCCATCCTCTTGAGCAATGCGATTTCTTGCTTCATTTTCTCTATCGCTGTTCTATTGTACTTGTGGATTGTCAAATGCATTATGATCCCAGCTTCCCTGCACCTGTAACATATTTGTACGAATCCCCTACCTTTTCATCTTCCATAGTGGCCTCTTCCCCATGTTTTGATTGAAATTTCTATTTTGAGTAGTGCTTGACTCTTTTTCATTTGGGTGCTGTCCTCTACTATTGTTTGATTGTCCTCTTCCTCCAGAGTAGTGTCATTTTTCCAAGGTTGCACGGGGACAGGGGTACTTGGGTACTTAGGGTACGGGTACGGCTATTTTTCAAAATAGGGGACGGGGGTACTTGGGTACATCAAATTATTTTTTAAGGGGGTACTTGGGTACATCAAATTATTTTTTAATATAATTTAATATTTATAGAAATTTTCTATAAATATGAGTCATGACAATGGTTTTTCAAAACAAGAACAGTGATAAAGTTTGCAGATGTAATGTATTGTTTTCAGTTTCAGATTTGCAATATGTTTGTAATAATAATATATGCTAAATGTTTAGATGCATAACAGAGAAGGCAGACTTTAAACATGAACAAGAAGATCATAAATCATATAACAATGACATATTGCAAATGATAAACTTCTGACTTGAACAGTGATAAAGTTTACTGTTAATCAGCATTGTATCAAAGTTTCAAACTGATTACATATTGAATTAAGCTTGATAAACAACAAGTTGATACACAAACAAAAAACCAAAACAAAAAACCAAAACAAAAATCAGAAATCTTAATCAAGGTTCTTAGCTATGATGCTCTCCACTAAGTACCCGATACTTGGGTACGTGTATCTGGTACTTGGGTATGTGTACCTGGTACTTGGGTACATGGGTATGCATCCTAGGGGTGTGGGTACGCGTACCCATGCAACATAGCATTTTTTTATAGAATTATTCTGGTGCCTTCTAGACAACATTTCTTCTACATTCAAAGCACATTGATAGGCTTCTGTTACTGACTTTTCTCTACTCTATCAAACTCATCTTGAATGGAGATATGGAATGTATTAACATACTTTGAGATATTTTTTTCATAATTCTCTACATGGCTAGTCTGAATGTTGAGCTTGCAGAATTTCTCTGTGTAGTCTTTAACATTAATCTCCTTTTTCTTTAGGTTCTGCAATTTATTGAATAAATTTATATTAGAGTATGCTGGTAAGGATTTGACCTTAAACTTCACAACCATTTGATCACAGATTTGAATTTCTGCTTGTACCAAACGTCATCTTCTTAGGATCCTTTATTGAGTTTTGATCAAGTATATTTTTCCATAGCTATAATCCAATCTATAACCTCAAAAGCTTCCATTAAAACAAGGGTTATCCAACTTCAGCTTACTACCCATTTTTTGTAGTAGCTTGGAACTGCTTTCAAGTTCATTCATGATAGTCGTTACTTCAAGATTTTGATCTTCAATTTCACCATCATCAATTATATCCTCAACTTGTGTTCCTCTTCTTTGTGCTATCTCTATTATGTCAAATTTGGTTGTAATATCTCTCAACATTGTATTGTCCCCTTTTTAAAATAGGATTTAATAATAAATAGTAATATTACAATTAAAATACAATAGAATAAAGATAAAAATTAGATTTAAAAATATAAAAGAATAAAATTAAAATATAACATAATTAAAATTTAGTTAAGTTTAATGAATGGTCAAAGGCATGAAATGAAAAGTTGCGACTCCCTCAAACATGAGATATAAAATGGAGAAGGGAACTTCATTTGAAAGGGGGAGAGAATAAAAGTAAAGGCAAGGTGTGAATCAAGAAAGAATAAATTGAAGATAAAAATAAATGATAAGAAAATAAGGAAGTGACTCATTCAAAAGGCAAAAGTTATGAAGGGTTGTGACTCTTTCAAAGAGTGACAATTATGAAAGGTTGCGACTCTTTCAAAAGGCAGAAATGATGAATGATTGTGACTCTTCCAAAGGGTGGTAATTATGAAATGTTGTGACTCTTTCAAATGGCAGAAATGATGAAGGGTTGTGAGTCTTCCAAAGGGTGGTAATTGTGAAGGTTATGAAGATTGTAATTTTTGATCAAGTATATTTTTGCATAGCTATAATCCAATCTATAACCTCAAAAGCTTCCATTAAAACAAGGGTTATCCAACTTCAGCTTACTACCCATTTTTTGTAGTAGCTTGAAACTGCTTTCAAGCTCATTCATGATATTCGTTACTTCAAGATTTTGATCTTCAATTTCACCATCATCAATTACATCCTCAACTTGTGTTACTCTTCTTTGTGCTATCTCTATTATGTCAAATTTGGTTGTAATATCTCTCAACATTGTATTGTCCCCTTTTTAAAATAGGATTTAATAATAAATAGTAATATTATAATTAAAATACAAAAGAATAAAGATAAAAATTAGATTTAAAAATATAAAAGAATAAAATTAAAATATAACATAATTAAAATTTAGTTAAGTTTAATGAATGGTCAAAAGGCATGAAATGAAAAGTTGTGACTCCCTCAAACATGAGATATAAAAGGGAGAAGGGAACTTCATTTGACAGGGGGAGAGAATAAAAGTAAAGGCAAGGTGTGAATCAAGAAAGAATAAATTGAAGATAAAAAGAAATGATAAGAAAATAAGGAAGTCTCATTCCAAAGGCAAAAGTTATGAAGGGTTGTGATTCTTTCAAAGAGTGACAATTATGAAAGGTTGTGACTCTTTCAAAAGGCAGAAATGATGAATGGTTGTGACTCTTCCAAAGGGTGGTAATTATGAAATGTTGTGACTCTTTCAAATGGCAGAAGTGATGAAGGGTTGTGACTCTTCCAAAGGCAGGTAATTGTGAAGGTTGTGACCTTTGCAAAGGGCTGATATGATGAAGACGTGTGGCTTCCCACATTGGAAGATATAAAAGGGAGAATCTTTTATTTGAGGACATCCAAGGGAGATCAATTTGGGGAATAATATATTGTTCTCAAAGGCAACAATGTAAAGTGGTGACTCAATTCTTATGAAAGGTGGTTACCCTTTCACTGATAAAGTATAAAGGAGATTTCATTCCAAGCATTTAAGGAGGACTTAACAATCATCAGTCATGAATCCATCCAAACAAACCCTTCATCCATCAATCATTAATCCCTCAAGAAATCAAGCAAATAATCAATCAAAAAGATCGAGAAAACAATCATGAAATCCACGTTAATCATCACTTCATCTTGGGATTAAGAAAACATACAATTCAGCAATCAAGCGTCACTCTGTCAAATGAACATTCATCCAATCATCATCCACCAATATAACAAACTAGCATTCATTATACCGTCACTTTTCAATCATCTAATAAACAATTACTTAATCATAACTCACCAATACCTCAAATCATCTAATCAAAGGAAATCAATACAGTTAGCATCAGTGCTAAAAGCATATCAATTCACAATATATAAGTGATCAGGCACATAGATCAGATCATAAATTACTATATATAGCAGGGGATAGCGATCTTATCCATTTGTGGTATGCATGAGATACAGGCTTAGTGTATGCATGATGAAGAAATTGTCTACATATAATTTTTTATGTGTTTGATATAGTTAATGATATGAAATGCTAATCAATCTAGATTCTTTATTTATTTATTAATTCTCTCAAGGAAACAATCATGTGTGGTTGAGGAGCATTGATATAATCATTTAGGGACCCCTCTAAGTACACGGCCCCAAGTTGGATGGAATTGTCTTGTTTGGATGTTCCTGCCACTTGTGGGTCAATAGGTTGAGTTGTCTTGGTTGGATGCTTTGTGCCCTTGGGCTTAGTTGTGGATGGCCTTGGGTTCCCTTTGTGTTATCCTCTCCAATCCCCATGATGGTTGTTTTCTGAAAGCGAAATAAACTATCATATAAGGAATGGAAGAAAATATGTTAGGGAGAGGTTGTAGACATAGGTTACCTTGAATTAAGTAGTCCACCCTGTTGTCCTCAATTTTGCATTCCCCAAAATTGGGGCAACCCTACGCAATTCTTAGTTCATTGCTAGGAGTTTTTTCTCTAAGCATGTCGATGTTATGGAAGGAATATTTTTCAATGGAATCAGTCATCCCTTGATTTTGATTGTTCTATTTTCTAACTAAACGTCAAAGTCCTTTCTTGTTTTTCTCTTTTTCGCTTTGCGTCTTGTTTTCTGGTTTCCAGTATTGAGTGGCGTCCTGGGTTTTTCAGTAGCGTTGTGAGCAGTCTTCCGTGTTCTTCCAATGTCAATATAAGAATGATCTTTTCTGGTCGATCGCCTAAAGTATAAGCTTATTTTGTATAAGTAATAGATTTTAAATTATATTTTAAAATTTTGCGCCACTCTGCGAAGTTTTGCTTAGGAATTTTAATGATAGCGCGATTCTGAATTGAATCCGCATATCAAATCGTTAAGATTCTAAGACGTATACAAACATTTTAAGTTCTTT
>MU223558.1:366255-395648 GCA_018584345.1 Thuja plicata | reverse complement strand
AAGCCACCTGCAGTAAGAAGGGAGCCTCCCCTATTGCTGAGAGGAGAGAGAAATCTCACATACTGCTGCCTAAAATACACATTTTGCAAGTTGTAGTCTTAGTGACTTGCAAAATATTTAGCCAACACACCCTTAGGGATGGAATCATCGTGGGATGTCCTTGCCACTTGTGGTCCAAGGGGCGAGTTGTCTTGGTCATTGTCTTAGTTGGATGCTTTGCACCCTTTGGGCTTAGTTGTGGATGGCCTCGGGCACCCTTTGCGTTATCCTTTCCAATCCTTATGATGGTTGTTTGTTGAAAGTGAAATAAACCGTCATATAAGGAACTAAAGAAAATATGTCAGGGAGAGGCCGCAGACTTAGGTTACCTTAAATTAAGTAGTCCACCTCAAGGGATGGAATCATCACGAGATGTTCTTGCACTTGTGGGGCAAAGGGCAAGTTGTCTTGGTCAAGCGCTGTGTGCTCTTGGGCTTAATTAGGCCGAACAATCTTCCTTTATGACCCGAGTTCCCTTGAATTTAGTCTACCCCAAGGGATGAATCATTATGGGATGTTCCTACCGCATGTGGGCCAAGGGACGAGTTATCTTGGTCATACACTGTGCGCTCTTGGGATTAATTGGGCTGAACAATAAATGGGCACCCTATGTGGATTTCCTTTGAAAACCCTAATTTCTAAATATGATTAATTATGGGAAATGGAACCATTGACGGTTATTGCATGATTTATCTAAATAGAATAAGATGATTGTTGTTATTAATGCACTTATAGTTGTTGATTAGATCCCTAACCCTAAATAGAAATAATTAGTCTTATGAATTGTATTATAAATATTATCTAACATGGTTGCAAGACCTAAACCAGGATTTATGTTGATAACTATATTACATTGCTTGGTCTCCCAAAAGGGACATTACAAATGTCTCAAAAGAGGACATTATGAACATCTCTGCCTTGGTCTCCCTTTGCACATTGTCTTGTCCTCATAGTTATCTGTAGTTATAGCACTTCACACTTTAGGATTTCTTCCACACCCGCAAAAATCCTCTTGAGACTTTTAAGACAACTCCACAAGGAAAGCCTTTCTTTGATATCGCGTGGTGTAGTCTAGGTAGAGGGTACAATGAAAAACAGCTTAACCTATCAGCCTAAACAATTCTTGGACAACATCCTACCCCAGATGAAACTAACAACAATGTTGCTTGTATTAATTTTGAAACTTAGCCTTTCAAATAGTTTACTATCTGTTGAGAAAGAACATAAAAGTTTAAAATTATTTCAAAATTTTAAAAAAATGGCAAAGGATTTGTTCTGTGCCTCAAGATGGATGTCAATCTGGTTATTTTCTTTTTTTGATTAATCTTTGGTTTTTAAAAATTTCCCCAATGCTCTTTTACCAGCATATTCCCCTTCACCATGATTTAGGGTATATTACCTTTTTGCTCAAGAACAACATGTTTGCATCTCTGCATCTATCATTCTGTTGCTTGCAGCCTTTTTTCTTTATATTCTTAGTTGTAGATGTCCTCATGAATGACTGGGTAATGTTTCCCTTAAAATTCCCACTCATCATAGATTGACTGTTCATTTCCCAAACATATTTGTCTTCATTCTAGGACTATTATTAAACAAGATTTAATTTTGTTTGATTTCTAGACGAATCTTTCCACACCATCTCAGATAAATATCCTGAACTCCATTTCCATCATTCTGATTGAAATGGCTTGAGGACTTCACACATTAAATGTTTGATGAAAAGTAAAAAAGAAAACACAACCAAGTTGAGTTGTGCAGCAATTTAGAACTATTGCGTAGTAAGTAATAACTAGGAGTGGTTGTGTAGCAACTAAGAAATGTTTTGCAACTACTGGAAACCTTTACATGGCTTCCATAAACCTTTATGCAGCAATGGGGAATGGTTATGATGCCACAGGAGACTTATTTCATGTTATATTTATTTTATTTTTTGGTGATGCAATATTGCTTGTGGACCCGAATGCTCGTGTTAATTTGGCCTGGAGTATATTAGTATTTTACAATGTTTATTGTCTCATCTGATTGTTGATTGATGAGGCTGGATAAGGAGGGCTATTCAGATCCATCTGGGCTACACACTTGCAGATGGTATGCAGGGTGGGCAGTGTTATCGGTTTTGTGTAGAACTGAATTGATTTTTATAGCAATTGAGTGTGCATTGCCAATTGCTGGGCAACTGTGATTAGCTCAAGTCTAGAATAGGTGGTTGTTACCGGTTATGTGTAGAAGTGATTTGATTTTTTTAGCAATTGAATTTGCATTGCCAATTGCTGGGCAACTATGGTTAGCTCAAATTTAGACTTAAGGGGATTGAAGACCAACTTGGAAAATATTGGATCTCACCCATAAAAGAAGACAACAAAATATCTTGGAAAATACTGGATCTCAGACTGCTGACTGACATTGGATCTCAGGCTGCTGACTGATATCAGATCTCAGATTGCAGACCAATATTTAAAAAAAAAAAACATTGACTGCTAATTTGATTGAAAATTTCCAATATTATACGATTTTTTGCCTTAGAAGGATGTAAACTGTGACTTATTTACTTGTTTCAATTTTATTCTGTTCTGATTTTTTTCTGCAACAAAATAGACTGGTTTATATGGTTAACTGAGTGTTGAAGGATTTTGATATCTTTAGGGTGTCTGGGGTATTTAATGAATAACAGCTGAATCAAATTAGGCATGAGCAGAATGCTGGAGCGTCAACATCAGGAAATATCTTGTATTCCTTTATGAGATTGTATCATGCTATTTATAAACTCTGCATCTTCTGTTATGGTTATATTAAGGGTACCTCTGTTTATTCATTGCTTTGTTATACTTCATTATTGGGAGTAGGAAGATATCTCTATTTGGGAGGACATATGGCCATAGCTTCTTTCTGTCCCTTAAATTTTTGAGTGCAGATTCTGATGTACTCAGTGGAAGTAAGAATTGCTGACCTATGTCAATACCACTGCACATCTCCTGGGAAAGGTGTAATGATAGTGGCAATATAGAATGTTCTGAGTACTATAGGAACTATGTCCCTGTTGTTAGCAATGACTTAGGATATAAAGATGTTGGTGTGTTTGGTTTTTTTGAGAAACTTGGTGCCTTGCTAATTTCCTTCTATCTGCTGATTGACGATGTTGAACCATTGCATGATGATTGAGTATATATCAACAGGTTCTTTTTTTCTGGCTTTGCATCATATTGGGAGGATGAATGCCCTTGTATTGTATTATCTAGCAGTGAATACTGGTTAACCCAGTGCATGACCGAACAAAGTGTTTGTAAGCAATCCATTTTATATTGCATATGATTACATCCAGCTAGTATAAGACAATCTCAATCTACTTGTTTATCCAAAACAGCTTGATAATCTAGCATCACTTCATTACCTATAAGTTATAAAGCATTTCAGAAACATCAAGAACTGCAGCCCTATAGTTGATCATACTTCAGAAGCTAGCTTCATTGGCTCTACCTATTTTGTGTTACTTTGTAACTCGACATGTGTAGTTTTAAGTTTGTAATTGATTTTGAGGGTTTGAATTTTGAAGTCAAACTATGCATTAATGCACTTTGCATGTGCGCACTCTAATCAGCTATCTCAATGTAAAGAGCCTGACTGGCTCAACCACTGAAGTTCAACTGCAAATGCTTTCTATTGTCCTCTGGATTTAATATTTTTTTGTATTTTGACAAATATATATATATGTATATATTTTAATTTTCAAAATAAGGAAATTGCAAATTGATAACAATTAATCTGACTCTTGAAGCAAACAAAAATCACACCCAACCTCTGAACATTCTTATTGAAATCGAAATGGAGACTATTCGCTAATAACATCAAACCAAAGCAAACAAATACATATAGAAGAACCTGTTTAATATCTTAACTCCTTCACACTGGCCACAACTAGTAGGAGAGGTGGCGGCTGCTGTCATGAATGTCTACGCCCAAGATTAAACCAAAGGCAATCTCCTACGCAATGAAGTTCCTCCCAAACTAACCACTGTGGGACGTGTTGATGATGTTGGCGTATAAAACCGCGGCTAGGAAATGAATGATGGCTATGCTGGAAGACTCACGCCAACTCTAAATAACTGCAGACCACTCCTTCGATTCCACACATTCAATAGCTATTACGCAACAAATTGATACTATGAGCGGCTGGAGTGATTTCGCATTTGCTGTAGACACAATTCATCAGCCAATTCGCTGATTCAAAGTGCAGATAATCCAACAAGAAATTCACAATTTCTTGTAGAGTGATTTCATTCAAACCCTTGTCTTGCTTCGAAAATCATAGGCATAAAAATGATAAGAGATGCTTCAAAATGAGGTTTCGAAATTCATTTAAGGAATCATGTCTTCACCAAGAAGATACCGAGCTGAATCTTCATGAAGACTTCTTACATAACTTAAAGCTTCCAAGCTTAAAACATTAAGTTTGAATATTTGAAATAATATATTCAATTAGCTTCCCCTCTATTTCAAAGTCCAAACATAAGATAATAAAATATCCCATGATAATTAATGACTTAGACTTATAAAATAAGCTCCACAATATAATTAATTAAGTCAAACTTAATTAATTAATAATAATCAATCCAAGCCAATCCAACTGCTTTGCTCTGTCAAGACAACTGCTCGGACACCCTGCCACAAATGGAAACTGACAGAAATAGACTTACTATAAATAGTAAGTTCTCAACCAGAGACCCCCAAATCAATCCGTTAGCCCACGAGGGTCACAGTGATGGGCTAACAATGGTGTGTCCCAGACATCTGCTAAAATGGGGACATCACACTCAATATTATTGAGAAAAATCCATATTTTAATATTTGTGGTGTAAATCTTTGTTTACTTTTACTCTCATTCTCTATGCAATAAACATGGCATTAAATGTGAAAACATCAGTTTTTTGCCTTTTTTTTTTTAATTTTCTGCATATTTTGGTTCCATGCTATTTTGTTGAGAATATAATGCGAAATTGGAAATATATTTTTTTTTTGTTTTGCTGAGATATTCCTGAAAGAGATATTTAGTTCTGTTGTTTCACCTATATGTTTTAAACCTAAGTTGCTGGTCCTGGTACGAGTTTGAAGTTTTGTCTACCTTGTTCAAAACTATTTTCAAAGATAAAAGCTTTTAAAGAATATATGGTTCTATTTGGTTTCAAGTTTTTTAGTTTGTCACTGTGATTTATAATTTGATTTTAGTACGATAAGCCTTAAGAGGGGGTGTTAGTTTGTCATTGTGATAGTATGTTTTGATTTTAGTACAATAAGCCTTAAGAGGGGTTGTATGTTTTTGATTGTGTGGGTATGTTTTGATTTTAGTACAATAAGCCTTAGGAGGAGGTTTTAGCATAGTGGGCTTAACGTAGTAATAAGTCACTATAGTGACTTAGTGGTGTGTTGATTTTGCTATTATTAGCATTTAGAATCTTGTAGAAGTGTCATATTTATTTATTGTCAGTTACATCTCTATATAAGGAGACTAACCTCTTTGGAATACTTACTCCAATATCTAATAATATTTTATTGGGTTTCTTTATATCAATATGGGTTTGTTAACATTATGGTATCATGTTTTAGTGTAATAGTTTGTAGTCATTTCTTTTACTCCTAGGGATCTTCTTCGCTTAGTAATTTTCTATTATAAGTGGATGTACTTTTAACATTGACCTACTTTGGTCATTTGTAAACATTAATCTAATTTCTTTCTTTCCTTCTCTTCAACTGTGATTTTTTTCTTGAGAAGTAGCTATAGAATTGAAGTTCTAACATGACGGATAAATTTCTATCTTCTATTTCTGAGATTTCAGAAATTTTGTGGCATATAATAATGATCTTTGTGTAGTATGAAGTAGATGAATTCCTAAAGAAGAAATTGACATGCATTAACCTCTTTATTTCTTGCTAAGAATACTCACTTATACTGTTTTCTCCCTTCAATTAACTACACATTGAACTTTTGAGTCTACCTGAAGACGTATCTTTGAATATTGGTGCATTTTGCACCAGCTTCTTTTCCTATGCTTTGGTTGAACCTTTTGTAAACTGTTCAAAAATTTCCTGCCCTCAGCATCTGCTCAAGCATTTGGAGCCAAATTTATTCTTTATCATTATAAAGGAGTATTGAGATAGCTTAGTGATACCCATTAAAAAATCAAAATTAAAAGAAATTTGTTTAGAAGTATAGCTTAGTTCTTTAGTACTTAATCTTCAACCATTTCTTTTAGAAAAAGCAACATATGATGGGAAGCATAATAAATATTAATTTTTGCAGGGAAGACACAACTGATAAATCATTTCTTGATAAATGATAGCTGGTACTTGGTGGACTTACCTGGATATGGGTATGCTTTCATTGATGATCTTGATTCCATTATTTTTGTATGTAACTTCGTTTAACTGTTTAATAGTTCTATGATAATTGATTTATATGTTTACTTTCCTTCTTTCAATAATGAATATACTATAATTTCCTGCTCTTTTGCTTCTTTCATAATTTTTCCAACTGATAATTCTAATAAGATGTAATTGAGCTGTTTTTACTATTTTTAATTGCTCATAAGCACCGTTGTTCTTATCTGACAATTTTTTCTAGCCTCTGAAAGTGAGATCGATCTTCACTACCAACATTTAATTACTTCCATTTGGTAGATATGGACATTGGTTACCTTTTTCAATGAATACGAATATAATTCAATGTGTTGAAAGATCTAGGTTGATGTCTTTTTTATCATATTAATAGGTGGTTGTTTAAACTAGAAGAACAGGATTTGTGACTTTGTCACTGTGGTTGCATCCTTGGATCACCAAATAAGACCAGACATGGACCTCTACAGTTGACGAGGATTCTTTGAAGCCAGTTCCATCTCTGATGGCACATCGTGTTATCTCCAAGCTCCTTTCAAATTTGTAATCCAACCATTTAATATCAAATGCCTCACCTCATTCATCACATATATTTTAATATTTCTCATGGTAACAGATTGCTTTGTTTGGTCTTATTGGTTAGCATAGTGCTCCCACCTTCCATATGTATGTTGTTCTTCTTTACGTGTCACATTTTCTTTTCTCACTTGTTGAGTTGGAGTCTTATCAGTGGTATCAGAGCTTAATAAAATCTCTTGTCAGCAGTATTTGTTACAGAAGTAGCTTTTAATTGGTTCATTTACATAACAATTCATTAGGGAGAAGCAGAGAAATTTAAAGCATTCCCAAGTGTTCTGGAGGCAAGGAAAGGAGTCAATTCTTTTGATTGTCTTCTCTCTGCATCCAATAGGAGCAGCTTCAGCAGTGTTAACTTCACTGGAATTTTCTTCAGTTGGTTTCTTCTGTATTTTTTCTCATTTAAGAAGCAGATTTTACATTAAAGTCATCTCCATCTTGCTTCTCTTATGTGATTGAACAATGACCCCTTGGATTTGGTAATGTTTTACAGCTGTCCGTTGGGGCTTGCTTTTGTTCTCACTGCTGGCCTCAAATACTCTTTTCAATTGGTGATTGACCATCTATTGGGTTGTCTGTACCCTTGTGCATCCCATTTAATAGACAATAACGTGGTCTGCAACAATGCTTTTATCTACTGCAACATCATTCACTTCTTTGTTGCTCAGTTCTCCTTACACACCGATGTCATGATTGGAGACACAATTAGTTCATTTCACTCACTGTTGTGTTTACTATGCCAATATGATTTCCTCCACCATTATCAATTGTGATCTCATTTCATTTACTATCACCATTGTTGTTCCATATCATCTCTTAGTGCTTTTGTTTCTCTGCTTCTCATTCTACCTGGTAGCACTCTATTTCTCCAAAGTCCAACACATTGCCTGTGATGCTTACATCTTCTAACTGCACCTACACGACCCTTCCATCTTTATGCTTTGTGCCCACACAATAGAATGATCTAATTCAAACAATTGTGATTGATTTCAATAAGAATTGTTGGATAGGTTTTATTTTTTTCTATGTTCCATGGAATTTCGGGCACGGGGATGTGTTTCCGGTACGGGTACGGTTTAGGGCCAATTTTTAGGGGACGGTAGGGGACAGCTATTAAAAAAGTAGAGGAATTTTTATATAGAGAGAAATTTTAAATATGCATATCATAACATTGGTAAATCATTCATCATAGACATTTTAGAAGCTTAATACGTAGCATTAGACTTGAATTGAGATTTCACATGTGAATCGAGAAGCAAAATAACAAAATTCAAATACTTTCATTGTCAATATATGCCATACATATAGCAAAAATGCCTAAAGGCTCCAAATTTCAACCATGAAATGACATAAATGATAAATATTAAAATGTAAATACTATAACTAAACTACTAAATAGTTAACATAGAAGTCCGCAATAATATATAATTGTCCATAATCAGTAGATGGTAAGTCTAAGAGTCTAAATCAAGTAGATTTGATGCCCTAACCTCTCCTTTCAACTGTTGTTCACTCCTTGACCAGCTGCTCCTCTTGCTGCTCTTCTCCTTTGCAAATGTGAAATTGAATTTCTTTTTATTCTTTTGGGTTATTTTATGCTTAGATTAGGTTTTGGCACTGTTAAATGTGGTTTGGGTGTCTTTGTGGGCCAACCAACCTTTTTTTCAAATTTAAAAATGCCTTATTATTCAACACTGGCAATCCAAAAATGGCTTGGGCCATAGGGGACGGCCAGAAGTCTCCGGGACGGATAGGGGACTTCTGGCCGTCCCCTATCCGTCCCAAGGACTTCTAGTCATGCCCCCATACCCTAGTGCTCTGAAAGTGGCGTTTCGGGCATGGTACTCGATTTGCACATTTTGAAACGCCTTTGGACGACAAAAATCCGTCCCCGCGTCCCCGTCCCGTACCGGGGATGGAAGCAGGTCTAAAAGTCCAGGGGACGCGTCCCCGTGGAGCATAGATTTTTTGTAAGGGTTAACCTTAGAATTATAACTTTTTTTTTTCAAGGAGGCGCAAGACAATTTCTGCTTTTGTTCAGGTTTGAGGCCATGATGAGGAGGGGGAATTCATTTTGTCAAAGTCACATGGGGATCAAACCAACACCAATAATACCTAGTTAGAAACAAAACATGGTGGGCTAATTGTGAATTTCTCACCAAGTGGACTTTGACTATGTGGGTAGAATTAGTAACTTCACAGTAGACTTTACATTAGGACTTGATCAAACTTAATTGATTTTATATTAGTTTTGTTCAAATTAATTTTGACTGATTGGCTTTAGTCAATTCTTTTAACACAATTAGAATCCATATTAGTTTATTAATGAAAGAAGATAAAATTATAATAGTTAATTTTTACATTGATAGTCATGAGTCAAGAGAACATGATGGACCTTCCCCATTGTATTTATTCAATTGTATGTAGTGTAAGTGATTTTCTATACTCATAATATAGTTACAAGGAAACTCCAGCTTGCAAACGAGTGTGCGTGTGTTGTTGGTGTGTGGAGACTGATCATGCTGCTGGGCTTAAATTTTAGTGACTTTGTTAGCCGCATTTTCCCCCCAAATTAATTTTGGGGAAGTGCAGGGGGGGGCAGAGCCCATGGTAGGGATCTGGGGGCAGCACCCCTAAAGCAAAAATTGTTCACTATTCAATAAAGGAGTTTGCCATTATTTTGGTATATAAACCAACCTTTGTAAACCACGAAAAAGGCTTGATAAATAAGTGGCTGTGAAATAAATCATCATATTGTAATATTCTCTTAGCTGGATAATGAAAAGATAGTGGACAGCTCTTTCTTTGTGGATGTAGTCTGCATTGGGTGAAGCACATTAAATTTGTGTTATTGTGAATTGTTATTTTTGCATCTTTTTTCTGCATTCTAATTTAATATTGTTTAATGTTCCAGATTGCCTAAACCCTAATATATGTATGTATGTGTGTTATGTATGTATGTATGCATGCATGTGTGTATATGTATGTGCACAAGTGTGTTTGTATGTATGTTTGTGTGTGTGTATACATATGTATGTATGTACCCATATTTGTTTACATGCATATCCTAATTTAGTTGCCCCCCCTGCCCATGTATTGCGTACCAACATGTCTCTTAATATTTTTTGTAAAATTTGGCTATGGAGATAGCCACCCAAGATCTAGAGGCCTAATGGAAAGCACAATGAAATGAGAGATCTATATAACAAGAATAAATTGTATTCCTATCAGGCATGCAAACAGAATATATGTACTATGTATGAGAGACCCTTGGTTATATAGGCCAAGGTGAGACAAATGATAGCATAAGATTATGACAAGTGTCTTAATCTTATGATATGAGACATAAAGTGATAACTTATTCATTTATTGTGGAAAAGTGATAACTATCTAATGTGGGAAGAGTTCTATGTGTTCCCTAAGTAAACTTATGAAACATGTGTGATAAGGACCTAGTTGATGTACTTACTAGGCACAACATCTCATTCACACCAACAATTATGACTCAGAATTCTTAGCTGATGTTGAATATAGAAATGTAGTGGACATGATATTAGATCTTCAAAAACAATTTTGCATACTGGCAATATACATTATGGAAATAGATTAGATCTAATTCTCTTATTTGGTTAGGTGTATTTGACTTGAGAACTGTCTGTCTGTCATTTATGATCACAGGTATGCAATTGCTCCTCATGCAGTCCGGACCGATTGGAATGAATTCACAAAAGATTACTTTCTGAACAGGAAAACTTTAGTCTCTGTGTTGCTACTGATCGATGCCAGCATCCCTGCCAAACAAATTGATATTGACTGTGCCACTTGGCTTGGGCAAAATAAGGTATGTATGTATACCTTTTAATGGGATATGGTTCTTGTGTGATTTTCCACAAGTATTTTTTTTGTCAATTTAATTGATCATTCTAACTTGGATTTATGCACCTAGATTCCAATGACTTTCGTATTTACAAAATGTGACAAAAGGAAGAAGAAAAAGGGTGGCAATAAACGGCCGTTGGAAAATGTTAATGACTTCCAAAATTTGATTAGAGAGTTCTTTGAAGAAACTCCCCCATGGATAATGACAAGCAGTGTCACCAACCAAGGAAGGGATGAAATGCTGCTACATATTGCACAGCTGAGAAACTACTGGCTAGAACACTAGCCAGATATACTGGGAGCATTTTAGGAATATAGAATACCAAGACTGCTCAAATGTACTTTAAGTCACTCTCGGAGATTACATAAAGATGCCTTTTGGATGGCATGGATCCTTGAAGTTGAGATATCTGAATTCTCTCAGGTCAATTATGTATATTCTGAAAAATTCATAGATGCAGGTGGACTGAACTTGGTTTACTCAGGATCTGTTTTTTGTGACATAATCACAGTTTGCCATCTCTTTTGTCTGTGCTACTCTAATTGACAAGTATGAGGGAATCCTTTACAACAATTTGAGGTCAAAGCCAGGAGTGGGTGGGAAATTCAAATCTATTGGTAAAAAGAAGAGATTCTCTTGTGAATTGCAAGTGTATTGGGGCATCTGCAAGAATTCATTCAACTGAAAAGGAAAATGATGGAAACCAATTTAGTCATCATGCATTTATGTTGTGCTGATTGTTCAAATCATGAATTATTAAATAATTGATCAGTAAGGTTTTGAAATTCTTTTAGCTGGTATAATGCTAAGTAAATAGTGTAGATGAAACCCATGCACGAGTAACATAATGAAGTACTTAAATACTATAGGTTTAATAAAAAAGTATTATTAGATTAATAACTTCTAAAAAGATCCGCTAAAAGGTTTCGATACATGCGTTCTTATCAATGGGGTCAACTCGTGGATCTGAATAAAGTAATACGCTTATTAAACTTATGAATCAATGTCGGAGAATGTTCAAGTCAGATTCCCCGCAAGTTGATTGATGAGGAAAACACACCTTAAGGTCCAGTTCAATTCTTGTGTACTTGAACAATTAATGAGCAAAAGAAAGGAGCTGAAGGAAGATGTTCTTGCATTACCAAATTTAATTGAATCTTTGGCATGCTGCATTTCCCTTTAAGTTTCGTGTTATCTGTTAGTGATCAATGCAATTTATCTTTTTAAGTTTTCAGTGCCTGCATCCTTTTTTCCATGATTACATGCAAATTGCAGGGTGTGACATGGCGTCGTTATTAATGCCCTTTAGGTTATAAAAATAATTAAAATTCTTATAACTCTTTCAGGGAACTGTCAATAAGTGGTTCCGCGTGATTTCATTTAATTGAGGAAGAGAAGCTGGATTAAATACCAATCTCGTCTTATAGATATATGTCTGATACAAATTGGATGATCTTACTTGCACCCAAATCCTTTCACTCCTACAGGGGAAGATAACTGATCACCACTTATTTGACCTAGGGCGTTTCTTTTATAATAGGAGATTGATTAATCTTTTGAGAATTTCCAAATAAATTAAAAGAATGATATATATTTTTTTGTTAATGCCTCTTAACATTTTACATTTAGATTTCCTTCACCAAAACATAATCTAGGATACGATTATGTAGAAAATTGAAATTGACTTGAGATTTATAATTTTTTGCTATGACCATTACTGCTGATTTTGTGATGTAAGAAATAATTACTTGCCAAGACAATTTGTAAATAGTAATTTTTTACCAGAATCAATATTCTACAATTGCTTTACAGGGCTGATAACGCCGAGAGGTATATACAATGGCAGCAACAATCTTTGTAAACAAAAAATATGCAGGATGAAATTTGACATCTTCATGGAATTCTAACCTTCTGGTTACAAGTCACCTGCCGTTGTCTTTATGTAACTGTAGAAAGTGGAAGGCTAAGCAGTTGGAGTGATCTGTTCCATAATGTTTGGAGTAGACACAGATGGACAAAGGCAAGCGAGGATGAAAGCAGGTCACAGAGGAGGTGAATTATAGTGCATTATCGAAAATGAAGCATTCATAGCAAGGGAGGTACATCTTCTATGATTCTATGACCTGCAAATACCTATCTCTTTCTCCTTTTCCATAACTTGTATTTCTTTTTCTCAGACCTGCTAATGTTTATACTTTTTGCCTTGACCTGCATGTCATCTCGATCTTTGTTTGAATGGCTTGTAGAATGAACCACATCCTGCATGTCTTGATAATTATTTTTGTCGCCTGCAAAGCTATAGTTGCTTGAAAGTTTTTTAAACCTTTCCAACAAACCCCTTTCTACCTATCCCTGTTGAGTTGAAGCCCAACGGACACACATTAGTTTTCCCTCCCATTATGACTGTTGGTATAATGTGGATTTGTAAAGCTTATTTAAGCTGCTGCTGTAGCATTGTATTGTATTCTTCTAGTTTTTAACATAATAAAATGTTCCTCTGCTCAGTGTGGATGTAGGCAAATTGCTGAACCACGATAAGTAATTGTGTACTATGTTTTGTGTTGATTGTTGTAATTCTGTGTTCTTCTAATGTTATTTTTTTGAATCAATCAATTGGTATCAGAGCTGGTTGAACAACTGATTGGGAATTTGACAAAGAATTTCCAAAGCTATGGAAGATTCAAGGGTACAGAAATTCTCAGGGAAGAATTTCGGGATATGGAAGATACAGATGCAACCGTTGCTGATTAAGCAAAGTCTTTCACTTGCACTTGGGGGAAAAACAAAGAAGCCCGCTACAATGAGTAACGAAGATTGGGAATCTCTTGACGAAAAGGCCAAGGCAACAATTTTTCTCTCACTAAATGATAATGTGTTGTTCAATGTTGCAAATGAATCAACAACAAAGGAGGTATGGGACAAGCTCACAGCCACATATGCAATGACATCCCCTGCAAATAAAGTCTTCATCATGAAGAAGTTATACAAACTCAAGATGAGGGAAGGTGAAGCTATGACAAACCACCTTAATGAATTCAATACCTTATTAGCCAAGCGAATTCGGTTGGCATGACACAAGACGATGAGAGCAAGGCTATCCTATTATTATGTTCTCTTCCAAACAGTTGGGATGGAGTTGTAACATCCATCAACACTACAACATCAAGCTCGAAAAAGTTAGCCTTAGATGAAGTTTCAGCGACTCTTCTCAGCGAAGATATGAGAAGAAAGAACATGGAGTCTTCAACTAGCGAAGCCTTAACGATGGTGAGTACCAAAAATAGGGGAAGAAGTCACAATAGAGACATAAATAATCACAATAGGAGGTCCAAATCCGCAAGAAGATCGCAGTCCCGAGGTAGACAAGGGGATTGTTGGTTTTGTGGCAAAACTGTACATATCAAGAAGGATTGTAGAAAATACAAGAAGACACATGAAAGGGTGTTGGACAACGAAGCAAACATAACTCATGATAAGGATGATAGTATTCTAATATTATCAACAAGTGACACATGATAAGGATGGTAATTGATTACAGTGCCTCCTTTCATGCCTCTTCTTGCACGAAGACCTTCACAAATTACCAAGAAGGTAATCTTGGAAATGTATCTTTGGGTGACAACAAAGCTTGTAAAATTGTTGGAAAATGTGATGTTGTTTTGCAGCTAGCTGGAGGAGTCAAATGGTTGCTAAAAGATGTTTGACATGTTCCCAAATTCAAGAGAAATCTAATTTCTGTAAGTCAGCTATATACACAAGATTTTTTCACCACTCTCACAGACACATGGAAAGTCACTAAAGGTTCTTTGGTTATTGCAAAAGGAGACAAAGTTGGCAGCCTCTATATTGTAGAAACCATTGGTGAGGTGGGAGCTACTATGACTGTTGTGGCCAGCGATGTGGCTCTTTGGCATCAAAGGTTAGGCCACATGAGCAAGAAAGGACTTGAAGTTATGCTCAACCGAGAACAACTACCAGGTCTTCAATCCGTAGATTTGGAGTTTTGCGAACATTGTCTTCATGGGAAACAAAGACGGGTCAACTTCTTGAAGGATGGACACGATAAGAAGACAACACCATTGGAACTAGTGCACTTGGATATCTTTGGTCATAGGGAGGTAACCTCTTATGGAGGCGCAAACTATTTTGTTACTTTCCTTGATGATTGTACTAGAAAAGTTTGGATTTATATGATTTCTCGAAAATTTGAAGTGTTTTCAAAATTTAAAATTTTCAAAGCAATTGTTGAAAATCAATGTGGTCACAAAATAAAATGCTTAAAGACAAATAATAGAGGTGAATTTTGTTCCTTGGAGTTTGATAATTTTTGTGTAGATCATGGTATTAGAAGGATTAAAGTTGTTCCCTACACTCCTCAAGAAAATGGGGCAGCGGAAAGTCTCAATTGAACCATTCTTGAGTAAGCTCAGTGTATGTTTTTCAATGTTGGTTTAAGCAAAGAATTCTGGGCGGAGGCATGCAACATAACAGTTTAATTAATTAACCACAGTTCTTCATCTCGTTTGGAATTCGGTATTTCGGAAGAAGAATGGCTTGGAAAAAGGATTTCTTATGCACACATTCGGGTATTCAGATGTGAAGCTTTTGTACATGTCCCAAAAGAAAAGAGGACAAAGTTGGATTTCAAATCACAGAAGTGTATCTTTGTCGGCTATGGTGAAGACCAGTTTGGTTTTCGATTGTGGGATTCGATTGAGAAGAAAATAGTGAGGAGTCGAGATGTGGTTTTTAATGAAATGATGTTTCCAACACTGTCAACAGAAACACATGTAAAAGACTTTATTCCTTTATCGGATATTGCCAACAATGGTATTGATTTCCCTCACATTTCCTCACAAAGCCAAAGTGCAGTTCATCCTCAACATATGACTACCTCACCCACCTATGTTTTAGCCCTTGCTCCAACGACTTCATCATCTTCCTTTTCTTCTGCATCTTCAAGCTATGATCCAAGTTCTAACAATAATCATCATCTTCAGCCTGATACAGACAGAGACCAAAGCCTTTCCCAAGAACAAAATACGCAACAAGAAAGAACACGGTTTCTGTCAGACACCACGACCTCGGCGTTTGACTTTGGCATCGAAAGAGGGGATTACATCCCTCGTTCTCCCTATTTCCCTAGGACAGGGAATAATCTCTCTTCGCACATTACTGGTGTGGATGGGATTCCACTGAATCATGACAAATTGAATGCACACAACTTGGGAGAAAGGCACTATGGCAGTGTCTCAATGCCAGACAATTTGCAGAATTGGGGAATGTAGTCCAAATTCTCTAGACATATTGTGCGCAGTTCAGATTACCCAATACAAGATGAGGATTGCAGTCCCTCTCCGCCGCATGGAGTAGAGGCTTTGCCTCTCAATCAACGCTCTCATTTATCAACCGAGCAACATGTAGGATGCTCTGGCTACGGGTTGAGTGAGAAAAATAATGAGCTTGATGGGCAGAGACATCTGCAAAATGAAGGAACACAGTTAATTGGTAAAAATATTGTTGAAAACAATATTGATTTACAATTAAAACAAAGTATTGATTCAAGTCACATTCAAGGATTGAGGAAGTCTACTAGACATCGAAAACTCCCTTCCAAATTCTCAGATTATGAGTTGTTATTTGCTGAAGAGGCAAAGCTTGAATTATTGATTTTTGAGCAAGTTGAACCGACTAACTATAAAGCCGCGTGTCAGAACAACGATAAGGATAAATGGATGGTCGCTATGGAAGTAGAAATGTGTTCACTCCAAGCCAATAAAACTTGGGATTTGGTCACTCTTCCACCAAATCGAAGACCACTTAAGAACAAGTGGGTGTATCGACTGAAAGATGAAGATGGAGGCAATAAACGCTACAAGGCTAGACTAGCAGTGAAAGGGTATGATCAGAAAAAAGGGGATTGCTTTCAATGAAATCTTCTCACCGGTTGCCAAGATGACAACAGTCTGAATAGTTTTGGGACTGACAGTCGTATGTGATCTTGAGTTGGAGCAGCTTGATGTGAAGACTGCATTTTTACATGGTGATATAGATGAGGAGTTGTATATGGAGCAACCTCAAGGATTCATCAAGAAGGGGCAAGAACATCTTTATTGCAGACTGAAGCGGAGTTTGTATGGGCTGAAACAAGCCCTGAGACAATGGTGTTTGAAATTTAATCGATTCATGATTACTCAAAACTTCATTAGATGTGAATCAGATCCATGCATTTATTGTAAAAAACTTCGTAATGGTGAGTTCGTCATTCTTCTTCTCTACGTTGATGACATGTTGGTAGCCGGTACTAGTCCAAAGATTGTTGGTGAGTTGAAAGCTCACTTGGCAAACAAGTTTGCTATGAAGGACTTAGGGGCAGCCAAGAAGATTCTTGGTATGACAATCACCCAAGATAGAAAAAAGGAGATCATTTTATCTCAAAGAGACTACATTGACAAAGTAGTTGACAGATTTGGTATGACTTATGCAAAGGTCGTTTCTACTCCCCTTGCTTCCCAGTTTCATTTATCTTTTGATTTGTGTCCACAAACACAAGAGGACAAGGCTTTTAAGGACTTCTTTACAAATCAACAGTTGGTAGCATTATGTGTGCTATGGTTTCTACATGTCCTGACATTGCTCATGTGGTGGGAGTAGTGAGTAGATTCATGAGCAATCTTGGGAAGACTCATTGGGAAGCCGTTAAATGAAGATATTGAAATATCTAAAAGGAACTTCTGATTATTTTCTATGTTTTAGTGGCAATAATGTACAGTTGCAAGGATTTATTGATTATGTTCTTGCCGGAGATTTGGATAAACGAAGGTCTACGACCGGTTATACCTTCATGTTTGTTGGGGCTGCCATTAGTTGGGCCTCAAGGCTGCAACATTCCATTGCTCTTTCTTCTGCCGAAGCTGAATATTTGACACTTTCTGAAGGTGCTAGGGAGATGATTTGGTTACAACGTTTGTTAAGTGATTTGAAATATCAACAAAGTGATTATTTTCTTTTTTGTGATAGTCGTAGTGCCATTTTTATTGCTCACAATCATTCTCTCAGCGTTGTTCAAAACATGTTGATATTCATGCTCATTTTGTTCGGCATATGGTTGAAGAGGGCAAGTTAAAGGTTGTTAAAATCAACACAAAGGTCAATCCGGCAGATATTTTAACCAAGGTTGTACCCAAGGGGAAGTTTGAGTGTGCTAGGACTTCTCTTGGGCTTGTAAAGAAGAGGTAAATCAACAGGGAGAGCAGGGGAATTTTTGATCAGTGGCAGCGTCCATGCCATCAGGTGGGAGATTGTTGAGTTGAAGCCCAACGGGCACACATTAGTTTTCTCTCTCATTATGACTGTTGGTATTATGTGGATTTGTAAAGCGTATTTAAGTTGTTGCTGTAGCATTGTATTGTATTCTTCTGGTTTTTAACATAATAAAATGTTCCTCTGCTTAGTGTGGATGTAGGCAAATTGTTGAACCATGATAAATAATTGTGTACTTTGTTTTGTGTTGATTGTTGTAATTTTGTATTCTTCAATTGTTTTTTTTTTAATCCATCAATCCCGCAATCATGACCATCCATATGATTGCATTTCTCAGTGGTATTATGTTGCAAGCATGGCCATCCATAAGATTGCATTTCTTAGTGGTATTATGTTCCACCTTTTTCTTTGCTTCCACATTTTGCATTTGTGTTTACTAGAGGGGCTGCAATTGCGACATCTGACCAATCCCTCTATCCATTACGCTTTCATTTATGTCCATACCCTGCTCCAAAGATTTCATTTTAGCGTAGGCTGGAATGTACTGGTATGGATCTTGTGCATAGCACAGGGGAACATAAGCACGACGAATATGAGCACGTTGGCTTTCATTAATTCTTACATAAATGCCAAATTTAGTCATGGGATTTCTGCTTTAAATTTACTTATAGAGTTCCTCATTTCCTGTGCTTACATGAGTTTGACCTTAAGGAATCTGCCTCGCTAATCCAAAATCTACAATTTTGGGTTTGGAATTTTCATCTAACAAGATATTGCTTGCTTTTATATCTCTATGTATGATATGAATCTCAAATTCATAGTGAAGATATGCTAACCCCACTGCTGCCCCTAGTATTATTTCCAATCTCTTCTCCCAGTTGAGTATCTTTTTTGAGATTGAATATGCTTTAAAACAAAATTCAACAGATAAAAATAAACAGAAGGGTAATATAGTAATTAACTTCAGAGCAAAATTTTCAATTTAGCCTAAGATAGAGAGGAAACCTATTATAAACTTAAAAGAAAATGGAAAAGAGATAAGGAAAGAATCCAAAAAAGAGTGCAAAAGGAAGAGTTTTACCAAATACAGAGAGAGAGAGAGAGAGAGAGAGAGAGAGAGATTTTCCTTCAATAGATCAAACACCAAATTCACAAAAATGCTCAAAGACCAACACAAGAACTCGAGAATTTTGAAAGGGGAAAAAGAAAGAAAAAACCCCTTATGTATAATATGAATGAGGCACAAAGCCTAAAGAAGAAGAGAGAAAGAGAGCAATAAGCTCATTATAATAATGAGAGCAAGTTTGAAAATGTGAGGATAAGTGAGAGAATAGAGAAGATTATTGAGCAAGTGTGTGTAGAGGCATCTCTTAAATAGAGATGAGTGGAGGAGTTTGCATGTAGCTCTCATCTTCTATGAACGTCACATTCACATTGAGTGTGTGCCAAATGTGAGAATCCTCTTAAGGAGGAGTATTTAATTTCCTTATTAAAGAAATTACAAAAATGTGACATGTCCTCCTACTTGGACTAGAGGACAAATACAATTTAGGATACCTTGGTTTATCCTTTAATTACATATTTCACCAAGGAAAGATTAATTTCTAACACCCCCTTTAATCTTTACTTGGGGTGTTTACATCAAGGGAATTAAACCCAAATTTTTACAATGAGAATGAAATGTCTCTTTACAAAATCTGCAACTTGGTCTTCAATATAAGAAAGAGATTTGATTGTCTTGATTCAAGTCTTGATGTAGTCATCTTGAAGTTATAGGACATGTGAAGAGGAATTGATTACATAAGTGGGCCTTGAAGATTCACCTAAAATAAAGAAACATAGAAACACGAACCAAGGAACCTATACACAAGAAGAATGCCATCTAACATTCAAGTTAGTGTAATCCTGAAACTGTTACATCAGAAAATATCTTTAAAGAAATGCATGATATTTCATCAAAATAAACAAAGGAGCTAAACATGAAATCAAGACACACCAAATGGTCAAGGTACCATAAAAACATCCATCCTCTCATCTCAAAATAAATATACTAATGCAGAAATGAGGCCTGTATCAACATTGCATCAATCACATGGATATAGACAGTCCATTAATGAGTTACTGCAAGTGAATTGGTAGTTAATCCATAACCTGCATGACTCACAATCTAAGCAATGAAGAATGCAAACTTATCATCACATTAGTAAGGTTGCAAAGACGAGTGAGAGAGAAGAAACCAAAATCTGAGTAGAACATATGACTCAAGCACCAATAAACATTTGAATTGATTATCCAATCATGTTTACACTTATGAACCATAAGCAATAAACTATTAAGGAGATAATAATTTAAACCAACATTAAGATTGACATATGCTAAATGAATTGAACTAAGGATTATGAGAGAGAAAACCATATACCTGCCAAACATATGAGAGATCCAACAAACTTCAAGAAGGATTTCAAGAACAACAACATCACCCTGAGAAAAACAAGCAATGGAACAAGTTGATAAACATCAACTGAAGTAAGTGAAACTTACAAATAGAGCAAGTTGATCAACATCAACTAAAGTAAGTGCTTCCAATGCATCTTACAAATGGAATAAGTTGATCAACATCAACTAAAGTAAGTGCATCCCAGTGCATCTTACAAATGGAACAAGTTGACCAACATCAACTAAAGTAAGTGCTTCCACTACATCTTACAAATGGAACAAGTTGATCAAAAGGAACTCATAAAAGATACAACAATAGATCATATAAAATATGAGAGCAAATAATGTTAAATAATGAAATAAACCATTGGAAGGCAATGTAGTATGATTACTTGAACAAATTAAAAACTTAGCAACATGAAGGACATAAGGTAACAATTTAAAATACTAAAGAAAGAAATACCCCTTGAAGATGCGCCATATCACTAAAAAGGGCTAGTAACATTATGACAAATTGTAAATGCATGACGGGATTGATTACCATTATCCTCCTTAGAATTAGAAGGTTGATGATCTTGATTCATGAGCCTTTTATCCTTTTGCTTTTTAAAGCAGTTATTAGTTACATGACCGTCTTTCCCACAATAGGTGCAATGGGGTCTTTGATTTATCTTATGATGATTTGAGTTATGATGGTTATTGCGATTATCACTAACATTATGATAGGTATTGTGATGATTATTATGATTGTTTTATCATAATAATAATAATTATTAGAGGTATTATTATTATGAGCTATTATTTTGATTTTGATGCTTAGACATAAAGCATGTTCAAAAGATTTATTAGAACCAAATTGCAATAATTTAGCTTCCTCTTGACGTAATAAATTTTGAAAAATAGCATAAGTTAAATGAGGAGCTAAACTAGGAATAGCAAGTTGAGAATGAATGTTAGTAATAAACTGTTGAAATTCTTTAGGAAGACATTTCTTGAGAATAATAGTGATTAATCTAATATCAGTTAAAGTAACATTAACACCACTTAATTGAGTTTTAATAACATCAAACTTGAGTAAGAATTCATCCATAGTTTTGAAATCAGTATACCTCAAGTCTTCCAAGTTGTCTTGGAGTTGAATCTTTCAAGATTGAGATGAGTTGTCATACGTCTATTGCAAAATGTCCCACACTTGATGGGCTTTGGTACAATGTCCAATTAAGACATAGAGATCAAGAACAATTGAGAAACCAATCAATCCAAGAGTTTCTTCGTTTTTAGTTTTCCATGCATCTTTGTCTGCTTGAGAAGCAGAGGTAGATGGTTCAATAGAAGCATGTGTAGCAACTTCAAGTGAATGTTTAAAACATAATAGAAAGGAAACATGTGTCTTCAATTGATGATAGTTAGAGTTGTTTAATTTAATTTCTAGAATTAGAGTAGACATGATTAATAAAGAAAGAGATGATCAAATTAACTTAAACAAAGTGGAATACAAAGAATATATATTGATCAAGATCAAGAAAAATAAATTTAAATTAATGTAACTCTCAATTTGAATGGTTAAACAAATATTTAAAGAAAAATTTCATTTTTTTAGCTTAAATGAAGGAACAAATTTTAAATGAAATGAAATAATGAACCGGCAATTGAAATTGGTTAGAATTGATACAAATAATGTAGGAAAGAAGTGATATGAAGAAATGTTTAGCGGAAAAAAAAAGTATTAGCGTTTAAAATTTTTTTAATCAAGAAATGATTATAAACTTTATTGGAGCAAATGACAATGAGAATTAAACTAAATAATGGATTTGATAACGTATTTGAAATATGAAAGAAGCTATATGAATAAATAATTACCAATATACAAATTAGATGAACTAATTGAAATAAACAAATGTAGATTGATAATTAGAAATCAATAAATTAATGAATTAAATATTAAAAGAGTCAAAGATACTTCAAACTAAAAAAAACTAAACTTAGATAAGTCAGAAATGGTAAGGAGTTCAGAGTATTCTCCCTGCGAGAATGATGCATAGTATTCTCCCTGTGAGAATATTCGGAGAAATGCTGCCAAAGTTAGACAAAAAACAATGATTTAAAGAAAGCGTTCCCTGTATATGGAAGAAAAAACAAATACTGTTGCGCAAAGCTATCACAATAACAATGATTATAAAAAAAACTTATGTTGCGCTAAAGTTAGAAGTGATTGAGCGCAACCAAGGGAGGAGCTCTGCTAAAGCACAGATGTAATAAACTGAGAACAAGAAGCAGCGCTGGAAGCCTGCGCACCAAGGAAAATGCCAAACTATTTTATATACACTTATCCTTATCTTGATGAATATCTTGTAGAATACTTGACCATCTCAGGTCTAAGAACTTTTAAACTAGCAAGATATACGGTTTTTATGGTGAATTTTAAAAATATAGCTCTTTCTGTCACTTATAAACTGAGACTTACACAAGATAGTTGAGACTTTACGTAGGTTAAAAGAACATGAAGATAAACAAAACCCTGCGCAAGAGGTAAGAGAGAAAGTTCAAATGCTAATGTTGCGCTGCTAAGAAAGTTCAAATGCAAAAGTTGCGCTAAGAAAGCAAATGTTGCGCAGAATGCTAGTAAGTTTGCGCTGAATGGAGCTAATGTTGTGTTGAAAGAGTTGATCATATAATATAACAAAAGTTGCGCTATATATGGGTTGTGCTAGGAGGTAGAAGCTTACACTTATGCTGCGTAAGGAAAAAAATGCTTGGTGTGGAGCTGCGTGAGGTGATGTTTAATGTGGAGTTGCGTGAGGTTTGAACAATGACCAATGAACAAAGACAAATTTACTTTGTGATGCTACGCAATGCAAAGTCAAAGACAAAGCTATAAAACACAGATTGAATACCAATCAATATTTAATGCTACGTTAGAATATTCCAGAGGTAGATTAAAATAAAAAAGACATAAATATTAGTAAATATTAATTAAAAATAAAGATAGAGATCAAATGTAAGAGATAATATATCTAGACATCTAATATTAGAGATCTAATATCAAGATGAAATATCAAAGATGCTGAGAATGAAAGGAAATTAGTAAACCGAATGTTGAAAACTAGTATATATAAACCTGCACATCAAACAATTAGCAGAGTGATAGAGATAACGAATTTAAGAGATGCTGATTATATATGAAAAAACTTGAAATATACATATCTGAATAAAAACTATAACCTTGCAAACGAGATAGTTAGAAAATTGGATGAAAATGCATGAAAAGGAAAACCCTTGTGGTTGCCCGATAGAGGGTGAGGTTAATACTTTAAAAAACTTAAAATAGAGTTGAATAAGCTTAGATTTGCAACAAAAAGAATGAAAACCCTGCAAACAAGAGTTAGATCAACAAAAAATCAGATTTCTTCTCCTCAACCGAGATATCTTTCAACTATTCCTGCATGCAACACTCAAAACAAGGATTTAACCAGCTCTGATACCATGTTAGAAACTTAAAAGAAAATGGAAAAGAGATAAGAAAAGAATCCAAGAGAGTGCAAAAGGAATATTTTTACCAAATAGAGAGAGAGAGAGAGAGAGATTTTCCTTCAATAGATCAAACACCAAATTCACCAAAATGCTCAAAGACCAACACAAGAACTCAAGGATTTTGAAAGGGGAAAAAAATAAAAAACCCCTTGTGTATAATATGAATGTGGCACAAAGCCTAAAGAAGAAGAGAGAAAGAGAGCAATAAGCTCATTACAATAATGAGAGCAAGTTTGAGAATGTGAGGAGAAGTGAAAGAATAGAGAAGATTATTGACCAAGTGTGAGTAGAGACATCTCTTAAATAGAGATGAGTGGAGGAGTTTGCATGTAACTCTCATCTTCTATGAATGCCACATTCACATTGAGTGTGTGCCAAATGTGAGAGTCCTCTTAAGGAGGAATATCTAATTTCCTTATTAAAGGAATTAAACAAATGCGACATGTCCTACTTAGACCAGAGGACAAATACAATTTAGGATACTTTGGTTTATCCTTTAATTACATATTTCACCAAGGAAAGATTAATTTCTAACAAAACCAAATATATGTTATTCGATGCTTTTATTGGGTACGTATTTACAAACCAAGAGACTTTCTTGATCCTTGACACTACTCCCAGCAATTTGACTAGATTATTGTGGCAAATGTTGCTTATGTGTTCACTTCGTTCAAAAAATTCTTATTTGCCATGGTCTTTGTTAAAGAATAAAAGCCTCTTTACAGAAATTTCCTTCTTGTTGGGTAAAATTTCCTACATTTTAAAATGTGTGTGTGTGTGTGATAACTCACAAAGTTTTAGTTACATCCAACTCAAATGAAGGTGTATCATTTTTCAGTCATGGAAGGAGACTTATCATCTGCACCAGTGGGTACGATAATTGTTGTTTAGTCTGAACAGTCTTTGGTTGCTTTGTTTCTTATTTGTGTAAACTTGAAAGTTTTGGAAACAGAATTAAAAACCCAAGTCAAATATGGTTGGCGACATAGTTGAAAAATTCAAACTCGCCAATAACTCGACAGACCCAAATATTTTAAAACCTTGGGACTCAGCAAAAACTTGACAATTTTATCAAACATTTTATATACATAAATATTTATAAAACATTCTTCAAAAACACACATAATGTTTATTATGTTGAGCACGATACTAATTTTCATCATATATAAATCAAAATTAGGTTTTAATAGATACCATAGACCATAAAACAAGTTCAACTATAAATGAGTTAAAATGCCACTTTCACTAGCCATTTCATATGTAGAAGTTGCTTCATCTAAAGATATTTTTGGCAAGTTGTGTAGTAATAATGTCTAGGTAGGTACACTCATAGAGTTATATCCCAATTCCCCTTCACCCCCTCATTGTAATCAATTTTTTTATTTGACAAATTTCAATAACTAATAGAGATTTGGGAGTAGAGACACCAATGAGTTTGAGGGGTAGTGCCCCTCATGAGGTATGTGAGAAATGCTACTAGTGGGGTCCAAGGCAGTGCTTCCGATTGGGGTATGGGGGTAAAACACCCAACAAGGTCAAAGGGCAGCACCCCTTGTGGGGGTTTGGGGGCAACGCCCCCAATGGGGTCGAGGGGCAGCACTCCTCACAGGGTTTGGGGACATTGCACAAGTTCGGGGGCAAGCCTGAATTAATGCCTTTGAAAGGTTTACCACCAATGAAAATTGTGTTTTTTATTGTTTTTAACTACAAGTTGGAAAAAATAAATTATATGAATTTGGACGAGTTTTTAACATTTTAATACAAAACTTGCATTTTTTTTGCATTTACTCACAAGTTATATAGGAAAAAATCTCTGCAAGTTCTTAAAAAACTCGTTGGCGATTTTTTGGGCAAGTAACTCGCCTAGCATTTTGACTCAGGAGTACTTGCAGGTTTTGCAACTTTTTGGTGAGTTTTGCAACACTGGTTGGCGGTAGGCATTACACAACAGTTGTTATAGTAGCTTGAAGGTGCTTAAGTTTCAGAAAAAGCCATTGCCCATTATTTAATTATTAAATATGAAATTAATTGTTGTTTAAGATATTTTAATGCAGCTCTTGAAGTCACACCTTGTTCAGATACTAATACCCTATTACAAATAAGGTCTACTGATTTATTCATATTTATAAATGGTAAATATTTTGAAAATTTGATAATTTTTTAAATATAGATATTGCTAGTATATTATTGATTATATAGGTACCATGTACAAATGGCACACGTGAGCTTTATGCTGGTTGTATCCTTAAAACACTTCTTGTGGTAATTTTTTCGTTTCCTATTTTGACTGATTGTTTGGATGGACTTGGCTTTTTAATGTGGGGATTTTACTAAATGAAAAAAGACGTGGATGCAACAAAAAACAAGTGGATGAAGAAATGGAATATCCAATTCAATATGTGCCCCACAAATAACAAAGAAATAAAGGTCTTCGTTATGGAGAAATTGGGGAAATGGGATTGGAAGGAAGAAAATATATTATATCAATGAGTTCAACCCCGCACGTGATCAACTCCAAAAAGCGTACATAGGTGCCAACATTTCTTGGAGAGCTAAAATTCTTATTGCCCAGCTAAGAACCAACTCTCATCAACTCCGTTGTGAGACCGGGCGTTGGAAGAGGCCAAAGGAGGCTTGGGAAGAGAGAATTTGCATATTTTGTAACTCTTGGAAAGTGGAAAGCAAACATCACTTTATTTTAGAATGTGAAGCCTACAAGAACAACAAGGATAAATTTGCACATACGATATCGGATAGTTCTTGGCATAACATATTCAGCGAGGAGTACATTGAGAAGTTAGGTGGGCTCATCATTAGCTTGTACCAAATTACTGAAATCAGCCTAGGTTGCCTTGCTGTCCTATAGACTATGTTTAACCTCATGGACATAATTTTTTTTATCTATTTATCTATCTATCTAAATATTTTTTGACTTTTTGTCTTTGAGAAATTTGTTTTGTGGAACGTTGTAGACGTATGGAGTTGCAAGTTTGTAAAAACATTTATCGAAGCTGTCGTGAATAACTTTTGTAGAAGATTTTGTCGCATCATCACAAAAATGTTATGAACTACTTGTTCTTGTTTATAAGCTTGAACCACAAACGTAATAGTGCAATTTTATAAAATCAAGAAATGGCCACCTTGTAGATTTTACCACTAAAATATATTTTACCACTGACATACTCTATTAAAACCTAAAATTTGATGGTACAAAATAAGGGTTGCAATCTGGTGGTTATCAACTGACTCTGAAACAAAGCTTACTTTTAGTAGTACAAAAGCATTGCATCGGTTACTAATTGGTGATTTACAACAATGACTTGCGGTTATGATTATGAGTAGGGAGAACCATTTCGGAAGATGAATGGTGCCTTCAAAGAAAATCACTTTGTCGTCATTTTTCTGCCATCTGTATGACAGCTACCTTCCCAATTTCTGTCTGAGATCTAATGAGGCAGCAATCAGCGCTAGGGAGATCAGAATGGCACAGTTTCTTAGGAACTGATGTAAAAGCCCTATATAAGTGGCAATGCTCACTGTAGAGGCAATCATTTGAACATACACAGAGCCTAGAAAGAATTTAATGGCTGTGAATATTAATTTGGCTGCACAAGTGGTTGCAACTTTCATTGAATGCTTTCACCTTCTTCTGTTGGACCACTTGGTTGAGACACTCCCCGCTGACCCCATTTCTAAACAGATCCAAAACAGGGAGGCTCTCAAATTGATCCCAGGACCACAGCTGCAATGTAAGGGTAGAGTTTCCAGAGATGGATTAGGCCCTGATAACGACTATTGCAATTTGTGGGTGTTTCTAGAAGTGATTGAATGCCAGTTGGTTGCATAGAAAAATCACAGCTTTTGTTGGATTAGTTTGAGAAGGTAATGCATGTGTGTAGTTACAATTTTTTGTGCTCAATAACAGCTGGAATCGTAAGCAGATTCTTTTACATTTTCATGCTCAGTTATGGTTGTGGTTTCCATTAGCAAGAATTTTAGAAAAAAAAATTAGGGGTTGTTAGTGTTATTAGAGGTGGTGAACTTGTTAGCCTGTTGGTTATGTTAATACCTGTTATGGAGGTTTTAATATTCATGTTGTGAATATTATTAATTACAGTTTTTTTGTTCTGATGATGAATCATAGGGTGTGATCTAAAATATTGATGCAAATAAATTATACACAGTTTAATCCATAAATAAGTCATGATGAACTATGAAAATATGATGTTTAATCCATAAGTAAGTCATGATGAACTATGAAAATCTGATGTCTTTAATAGGTTGTTAGTTTCAGTAGCTTCTTTTCAGTACCACTTTTTGACAATTGTTAGAACAAAGTTGAAAATATGTATATAGTTGATAAGTCTACTCTCTATGTGAGTTGATGCAAGAACCGTTTAATTTGATGGACACACACAATACAAGTGAGCATCTAAAGATAGTAGCATAAATGAAATATAGAGGATCCAATATGAAAGAATTGGATTGTGACGTCCCCTTTCTAAAATATGATTTAATAATAAATAGTAATAATACTATTAAAATATAAAAATAATATAAATAAAAATTTAATTACGTTTAATGATTGGTCATAAGACATGAAATGAAAAGATATAACTCAATCAAAGATAAGATATAAAAGGAAGAATAAAATTTCATTTGGAAGGGGAGAAGGAGAAAAGAGGAAAGAATGGGAGTGGGGACTAAGGAAGGAATAATAGAAGAAGATTGGAATGAGAAGAATTGATGAAGGGTTGTGACTCTTTCAAAGGGCATAAAGGATGAAGGGTTGTGACTCTCTTGAAATGTTGCGACTCTCCCATCGTGAAGATATAAATAGAATGGAAAGTCATTTATTGAATGCATGGAAGAAGGGATCATCATAAGGAAGTTAATCACAATCATAGTAGGTTCTGTTATGAGATACAAGACAATTTTGATTTGCATAAAAAGAGCATATGAATTAAGGAAGGATTAATGTAAGAAGAAGAAGGAAGTAACTTCCAAAGGGGCAACAATGATGGAGGGTTGTGGTCCTTTTGAAAGGTGGTAATTATGAAAGGGTGTGACCACTGAAAATGACATATATGGTGAAGAGGTGTGATCCTTCCTCACAAAAGATATAAAGGGGGAAGAAGGATCAATGAGGAGGAATAGAGGTTATAAAATATATTTGATACTCTTCATAAGGAAGAGATGAGAAAGGAAATGAATCATTCACATTGCTCGCAAGCATTGTGTGACAACAAATTATGTTGTAACGTATCTATGAGTTATATATATA
>MU223558.1:350425-366059 GCA_018584345.1 Thuja plicata | reverse complement strand
ACCTAGGCACGAATACCAATTGTTGGTTGTTGTTGCACCAAAAGATCAACCTATTAATGCTTGACACAACCATTTGACTTATAGAACACAAGAGGTGGTTAACCCATGTCGTCAACTCAAGCATCGTGTTGTACAACACAAAGAGACCAAGAGTGCACACCTTGCAACACACACACACACACACACACACACACCCTTTCCTTAATCACTTGCTAATATCGTTAAGCGGATAGGTTAGTTTTGTTAGGGAGATATGGAGTAATACCTCGCAATGTAGGAGGAAACTCCCAAGATGGGTTAAGGACATATATCACAAATCTTTGAGGGAGATGTCCCAAATTAGGTATTGCATATGTGTTCCGGAAACCTTGAGGGAGCCTACATGTAGATTAGTTTCCAAGTGCCCACGGACAAGTAATTCCCCATCCTTCTTAAGGTTATTGATTAGGAGAGAAGTAATGAATTAGGGCTTAAGTATGTATAATGAATTAGTGATTATTTTTAAAACTAATTTGATTTAAATGCATATTGATGGTTGTAACTCATTGAGAATTGGTAGCCTCCTAGTAGGAAATTTTATAAATTATCATTATTAAATGCAATCCAAACCTTAATTGGGAATTTTAGGGTAAATCAAGTAAATCCCTACCTGGGGACATTACAATTGGTATCATAGCTTTGATCCTGTCATCCTACAAGGTAAAGATGAATCAATGAATCATCGTAGACAATGAAGAAATATAACAATGCATGTATTGTGTGTATGCTTCCTATGCTCATACATCCATGTGTATACTTTGTATTTTCAAGTGTATGCTCCATGCGTGGTTCTACTTTTGGTTGATCTACAATAATTGAATAACTAGAGTGAACTCAAAGACGTGAACATATTGGTAAATGTTGGTAATTTCAAATCAGTTTTAATGTCATTACAAAGATGGCCTTGATCCTTTTTGCTAGAAGATTGGAGAAATTTTTTCTTAAAATTGTAAATTTTGCAAATCCTCATTGCATTGGTTAATATCAGAGTTGTGCAACTGAAACTACTCACTTTGAAAGATATGTATAAAAATTGGCATTGCTTGAGGACAAGCAATTTTGGGGAAGGGCAAACTGTGATGTCCCCTTTCTGAAATAGAATTTAATACAAAATAGTAATAATAATATTTAAATATATAAATAATAAAAATAAAAAATAAAAAATAAAATAATTAAGTTAAAATATAAAAGAATTAAATTAAAATTTAATTAAGTTTAATGATAAGGTATGAAATAAAAAGATGTGACTTAATCAAAGATGAAATATAAAAGGGAGAATAAAATTTTATTTGGAATGAGAGAAGGAGAAAAGAGGAAAGAAGGGAAGTGGGGAGTAAGGAAGGAATAAAGGAAGAAGAATGGAATGGGAGGAATTGATGAAGGGTTGTGACTCTTTCAAAGGGCATAAAGGATGAAGAGTTGCGACTCTCTTGAAAGGTTGTGACTCTGCAATCATGAAGATATAAATAGGAGGGAAAGTCATTTGTTGAAGGCATTGAAGAAGGGATAATCATAAGCAAGGTAATCATAGTCATAGTAAGTTCTATTCTTAAATATAAGACAGTTATGACTTTCTTAAAGGGAGCATAGGAATTAAGTATTAATCAAAGAAGGAGGAAGTAACTTCCAAAGAAGCAACAATGATGGAGGGTTGTGACCCTTTCAAAGGGTAGAAATTGTGAAAGGGTGTGACCATTGAAAAGGGTAGACATGGTGAAGAGGTGTGACCCTTCCTCACAAAAGATATAAAGGGGGAAGGAGGAACAGTGGGGAGGAATTGAGGTTATAAAATATATTTGATACTCTTCACAAGGAAGAGACGAGAAAAGAAATGAATCATTCACATTGTTGTCAAGCATTGTGTGACAAAAAATTATGATGTAGCGTATCTACGAGTTTAATATTGATTTATAAATTGTTAGATCTGAATTCTATTAGGGATAAGTGTTACACCTGTTATTATTTTTTCTTTCGCAGTTATCCTTTTGCGGGTTGTTTTGAACTTCTTTTTGAACTTTGTTTCAAACTTTATTTTGAAATTTCAAAAGTTCAAATTCCTATGTTCAATTTGGCTTGTGTGTCCAGCGTTATCGCGGCTTCGTTCCGGCTAGCTTTCTTATAAGTGTTTTTTCCTATTTTGAAATTTCAAAGTTCAAATTGTAAAAGTGCAAGCGAAAGTTTGGTCTCAGTTATCTAAATAAGAAGTCGTCGCGTCTTTAGTCAAGTCCGTCTTTTCATTTTGAACTTTCAATTGAACTTTTAAAGTTCCATTTCAAAATTTCAAATCTAAAGTGTTGGTTGTATTCCTGGTTTTGTTGGTTTGCCCTAAAATTTTGTTGTCTTCATGCCAATTTCTATCCCAAATCAGAAGGTTTGTCCCATTTTGAAGTATCCCTGTGGAAATTCTGTGTTTTCAGGTCAAAATCCACATGAATAGTGAAAACCCAAAACCCTGAGTTGTTTTCTAAGTGAAAATGCAAAAAAGCCCTAAAATGTCAATCGAGTTTCTATTTTTGCATTACCTTTTTGAGAAACTTAAGTTATAAAAGTCATGTGCCTTTTTAATAGTCGCCGAGTCACTTAATCCTAAAAGCATATTCCATTTTGTCATGAGACTTGGCGATTAACTGTTGTCGGGATGTCTTGAAAGAAAAGAGAATATTCTTTGTAAGTTATGAGACTTAGCGAAATCCTTTAGTCGCGAAGTCTCCCAATGGAGAAACACGTCATTTGGAAACATGGAAACAAGCAGTTAAGTTGCAGTCTCTAGATCAGAACACAGTTAGTGAAAAATTAAATTCTTCTGTCGCTAAGTCTCCAATTAAAAAGTCAGTTAAGTAAAAAATTTCGAGACTTGGCAACAAACCGCAAGTTGAATAAAATATATGGTGGTCGGGTAGTCGCTGGTTAAGAATGATAAGTCAACATTTCTTCAGCGATTTTGAGACAAACAGTTAGGATGAGACACGTGTCCACAGTGAATAAAACAAAGGTTAGTCGCATGGTCTCCAAATGATTTAAGGTTTTCAAAATATACTTAGCGACTTAGCAAAGCCGTCAGATGCAGAATGGAAAAAGATCAACGGTAGTCGCTGAGTCTCTATCAAATTTGCATAAGAGTAAAAAGTTCTCGCGACAATGAGATTTGCTTTAGTCGCATAGTCTCTGAAAGAAATATTAAAGAGCAGTTTTAATCAGAGATTGGGCGAGTAAGGTTGGTCGCGGGGTCTCGTAAAATAAAATAAACATTCAAAGACTTAGCGATAAGAATTTAAAAGATGAAAAGTAACCTTGGTCACAGGGTCTCTGAATAAACTCTGGGTTTTGCATTTGATCTGGCGACTTGGATTCATTCAGTCGCGTGATCGCCAGAAGTTAGTCATGGTTAAGATGAGTGAAGAAAATCATACAATCGCTGGATCTCCGGAAGAATTGAGAGTTAAGAGATTTGATCAGCGACAAAGAGATAATGCACAATCGTGTGGTCACTAAAGATGAAAAGTGATAAAAGGCGGCAGTTGCTAACATGACAACATAGAGATTCATCGTCCAATGAAAATCCAGGAGATTAATTACTGTATGAAAAAAGGTAGCTGAGATGTCTGGTGAAGAACCAATCATATGAAGACATGTCAGTCTGTTCAAATTTTATAAGGGTTTTTCTGAGAACGCACTCATATGAATTTGATTTCCTGTCACATTCATGAGCTATGGCTAGGATTTCAATTAATTCCACAGCATGTTAACTTGAAGGCGAAATTGATTGTCTCTTCAATGATCAGCTAAGTACTTTGAAAAGTTACCATAAAGAGATGATTGCAGGTTCATTTTCATTCATCATGCATCCAGAATTGCTAGGTTATCTATATCCAAAAGGGCAGAAATTGATCAATTTTAGGGTAATTCTCTAGTTTTCAAGGTTCTTGAATTGTTAGCAGTGCACAGAGAAGAGTAGGGAGTCCTGAGAGAAGATTTGTCTCAATATCGGTGAAAGAGAAGTGGAAAAAGAACAAGATGAGTAAGGCAGTCAGTGTGGCTTCTACCAGCAGGAAGAGTGACGAAGTAGATGATGATGCTAAGGGAAAGAGAAATTTCTCTAATGAATTTTTGAAGTTATTGCCTGGGTCTGCGCAGAACAAGAGGGCAAATGCCAACTTATTGGCATATGAGTACTATGACATCAGAGATGCCCGCACTCCAGGTTCCATAGGTTTTTCTCTATACAACTATTTTTATAATAATTCTGATAAAGCCATCCCCATATCAAACCCTTGGACTAGTGGTCTGGCTAGGTTAATTGTCCCTGATGTCTATGTAGATGTTGATTTGTTTCTAGGTCTTGCAAGCCATTATGACGCTTTGTCTAGGACAATTAAGAAGAATGATGGTACTGCACTATTGATTTTGAATAGGAATTCATTCATGCAAGCCTTTGGCTTATATAGGACCATGTCCACCAAGATAAATATTACCAGACAAGAAGAAAGGTATAGGTTACAACCTGGGGTTGCTAGAAACCAATTGCAGAAGCATATTCTTAAGGAAGTTAGGAATCATATTGCCCCTATACCTGGAACTGCACCCTACTATTTCAAAGATTTACATTTCTATGTCAAGTACATTGCTTATGCTTTGTGTAGAGTGTTGGGTATAGATGGAGGAGCAGAGAAAATAAATTCTAGAATTTTGATGATGGTACTAGATTTGCAGGATGTGCATTCTAGCACTAGTTATGACTATATACAGTATATCATTGACAAAATGCATGAGGGGTTTGTAGCTGTGCAGAAGAGGATGAAAAATCCTAAGGAAAAGGAACCTAGGTTTTTACATTATTCTATCCTGATGCATTTGTTATTGCATTTCAATTATGGGATCATGAATGTGAACAATTTGAACCCTCGAGGATTTTTCAAGACCGGCCCAATTCTATTCAATTTTGGGTTAGGATATGGAATTATACATCCAAGGATTGTGACTTTTGTGGATTTGAGAACTGGATTGTATATCCCTTGATGCAGAGCATGGGTATTAGTAAGACTAGACTCCCAGTAAAGGTGCTGCAGTTGTTGAGACCTTGTGAATATGTGGATAAGTAGGAGGGTGACCATAACTGGGGAGATTTCTTTTTAGAAGAAAATTTTATTATGATAAGGGTATATGGATGCACAAATCCTCCTCATGTCCTACCTTATCATGTGCCATCTAGAGTTGCAGCTATGGAGTTCATTTGGCAGCTGTTGTTGACAGATAATGAGCATTTTGCACCACACAGGAAGGGGACATTAACACCTAGGCAATTCAAAAAATTTCAGTTTACAATTGGTAAGGGTGCCATTGATTTAGTGAGCACATGGATGGAAAGCTGCAAGATGAGAGTAGCATTATACAGATACATTGACCCAGAAGGATTCATTGCAAGAGCTAGGAAGCTCCTAACTCCTACCATACCAAACACAAATGTACATGGTCTTTGTGTGGAGGAGGATGCCACAAGGAATATCCTTGATGAAGATGAGGTAAGAACTAGAAGGGAGAGAATTCAGGAGCTACTAAATTTAGAGAAGCAAATAAGAAGAAATGTATTATCATTTGGAATTTTTTACCCTGACCTACCCTATTTTGATAAAATCAAAGCTATGATAGATAATTTTTACACACTCTGTGAGTAATTAGACAGAGTTTTAGATACGAAGAAAGGGGGAAAAGAATCTGATTATTTAGAATCTGAGTATGAGAGTGAAAGTGATGGAGAATATGTCCATCCACCTCAAATGGACCAACCTCAACAAAATGTTGCAGAGGCAGCTCAGATACAGGGAGAACAAGGGCATATCATAGACCTGACTGAGGTTTCTCAACCAGATGATATAGAGGAGCCTACCACCAAAAGGCAAAAAGTTGACCCCGGTCAAACCTCCTATACAAGGAAAGAGAAAAAAGGAGACATGATAAGTGCTCTTATTCCTGGGAACAGATTGTATGATCACAATCTAAGGAAAGAAATTAGAAAAGGAAAAAGACAGCAGCAAGGAGAAGAGGAGAACATAGAATTTCCTCTTAGGGCATGTATTGGTGAAAGGCTACTTCACCAACAACAGTTTTTGAGTGATGACAACTTTATTAAAATTGATGAGTTTAAAGATTTCTTAAGATGGCATAAGAAGGAGCAAATCAAAGAACAACTAAAGTCAGATGGTGAAGAGATAGTGACAAATGAGGCTCTGCTAGCTCTACAAACCTATGACCCTGATAGTGAAGATGTCTCTCCTGATGAGGCAAGAAAGATGGTTTTAAACAGTGGGATTTTGCTTGCTGAGGGCTGGGATTTAGCCTCAGCATTCATAATTTATCAAATTAGAAAATAGCCAGATCTTAAGATGGCAAGTGAGACCCAAATGGGAGACATGATTAAAGGGTTTGGATACAGTCCAAAATCACAAGCTTTTTCCATGTGGAATCTATGTCCAAAAGACCAAAAGCCTCAACTGGTAAATATTCAGGAGAACATGGTTGGAAATCAAATGGTCTGGATAGTGCAGAATACTGGAGATCTTGAGATTTCCCAGATCATGACACATTGGGCACACTTGAATGAGGATAAGACAAAACAGTTGTCTGAGAAGTGTGGTGTTTTGATTGAAGAGGCTAGTGCCCTAGCAAAGGATAGGGAATTATGTCATATAAAGATACATCAACAGGACATGGTAATTGTTGAGATGACAAAGCAATTACAAGAGAAACCTGAAGTGGTTTATGTGCCCTCAGTGCAGCCTTTGCGGATAGAGGAGAAAGCTGAAGCAAAGGAGTGGTTGAAACAGAGGATATTGCCAAAAAGAATAATGAGGTGGCCCTAAATGCATTACAAAGAATTCTTCAGCATAGGATAGATATACTCAAAGATAAAACAGATATCATCCTTAATGCTTATAACAAATTACCCACATTACATGCTGAAGTAACAGGGTATATTTCAGTTTTGAACCCTTATTTTGTCACTTGGTCTCCTAGGGTGAAAATGTTTGAGAAGCTTGCCTCTTTGTAGTAGCATAGGTCAGATTTACCAGAGATTGTTACAAAGGTAGAGGATGAGATAAAAAAGGTGATTATATCTTTATCTTTATTTAAGGGCAAACTCAATCAGATAGAGGCTAAAATAAGCCTATTTTCACCATATTTTAATAGGTGTGTTCCTCCTTTGAAAGGAGAAGATGATCAGGTTAAGGCCTTGGAGGCTTGGAGGAGTGAGTTTGATAGCAGAATGCCAAGTAATGAGGCATTTATTTTAGAATCTGATTTAGATTTAGATGGTTTTAATAAGATTTTGGATGAGGCCTTTAGGGTAGAGACTGACATGAACAAGTTTTTAGTGGATGTTAAGAGCATCACTGATGTCAGATGGGAGAGACAGAAGGGGAAATTGTAGAGTATACAGAGTTTTAAATGGCCAACAGAGGATAAGGTGACAGCTTGGGATTTAATGACCAAACCAAAGAAGAAGAAGCCTGCGGTAATACAGGAAGAGATCCTGGATGAGGAGTAAAGAGGAACACTTGGCGCCTGATCATTGAGCACAGGGAGGTTAGTTATTATCAAAGACAAGTGTAGGTTAGCCTGAAATGGCTGTCACTTGATCTCGGTATAAATATTTGATTCTATCCTGAACATTGTCAGACAAAGGCACCAGGATCCATATGAAGACAAAGAAGATCAGATCTCATCCCCTATTTTTATCTTCCCACCGCTTCTACATTCTCATTTCTTGTCTTTTTTGTACTTTTAAGGTTAGGTTCCTTAAACCATCTGAAGCTTGTTGCATCCTAACTTTAAGGATTCCAAGATGTTTAAGGACCTATAAATAGATCAAAATTGTAATAGTTGAAAGAGATGAAATATATTGGCAAACCAAACTTTCTAAATTTCAGTCTGTGTCTTTGAGCTTTTTAAGCTTTTTATGTACTGAAGCAGAAATATATGAATAAAATACAGTGCAACTTTACTCTATACTATTGTTGTCTCTTTATTTATTGTGTATGCTCTTTTATGTTTAATCTATAAGGCATTTTAAGCATATTGGTTACAAGGTAGCTATCTAATTGCTTGCAAGTTTCTTTCAAGGGAAGAACTAAGTTTTGTGATTCCTTCTACTCTACATCGTAAGGTTAGGTTCATTTATAATAATCTGATGTACACATTACATGCGGATGATGCGCCAAATACTTGCTTGAATGCAAAATATGCTAAGATCTTTGAACCCATACAACCAAGTAAGGAACCTGAGAAACCTCCTGAAGTTAAACAAGTTCAAGCTCCATCCTCTTCTTTAACTGAAGATGATTGGGGAACATTGGATTTTAATCCTTCTTTTATGGGAGAATACAAAGTTTTTGATTTAGAATTCATGAAGGAACAAAATGGGTTTGAAAAACAAGTCTTCACTCCTCCACTTTATGGGGAATGAAAAATTAACTTTGTTGATACTTCCCTTGAAGAAACAATTGAGACAATAAAACCAGATTGTTATGACATTGTGATATATGTTGCTCCTTTAACTCAATCTGATATGGCTGATAGATATGGATTTGGTTATCATTTACTTAGGAAATCAGGATTCAATGGGAAAGGATGTGGAAAATATGAGCAAGGTATACAAGTGCCCTTGGAAAATGAAGTTTATGATTATACTTATGGGCTAGGGTTCAATCCTTCCAAGCAACCATCGTCTTTTCCTCTTAATGTTAATCATATCTATGGTGGACATTTAAAATTGGTTAATTCGCTTCTCCTTGACATGGATCAAAAACCTAGTTTGGATATTTTTCCTGAGGATGAAGCCCTAGCTAATTTTTTAGGATCTTATCAAGATTTACCTATGTTTCATCATAAAAGAAGAAAGCCTTATTTTCTGAATAATGAAGCCTATTTTGGAGAACGTGATGAACGGGATATTTCTCCTTTGCCAATGGACTTTCCCATACAAAGTAATTTATTAATAACTGAGACTACGAAAGTTCAAATGGATGAGAATGACTCTGAAAAAATAATCAAAGTGGGAAAATGTTTGAATCAAGATGAACATGATCAATTGGTTTCCCTTTTGCTTGAATATAAGGATATATTTGCTTGGACATATTTGGATATGCCAGGTATAGATCCTAAGATTGTGCCTCACAATATTGTTCTTAAACCTAATGTCAAACCTGTGAAATAAAAAATCTGCAAGATGAATCCAGACATTGCTTTGTTAGTTAAAACTGAAATTGAAAAGTTATTAGGTGTTGGGTTCATTCGTTCTATCAATTATTCTGAATGGATTTCCAATATTGTGGTTGTTTCTAAAGGAGAGAATAAGATAAGGATGTGCACTGATTTTTTAGATTTAAATAAAGCATCCTTAAAAGATGATTTTCCCCTACCCAATATTGATATGATTGTGGATTCAACAATAGGTCATGCTTTATTGTCTTTTATGGATGGATTTTCAGGCTATAATCAAATATTTATTCCTATAGAAGATCAACTTAAAACTGCATTTATCACACCTCGGGGAACATTCTATTGGGTCATGATTCCTTTTTGATTAAGAAATGTGGGAGCAACCTATCAACGTGCTATGACCTTGATTTTCCATGATTACATCCATAAGATTCTAGAATATTATGTAGATGACATCTTGGTGAAATCTATACAAACAAAGGAGTGTTCATTTTAAGACAAATATTTGAAATGATTAGGAGTTATAATATGTGATTAAATCCTAAGAAATGTGCTTTTGGAGTTGATTCTGGTAAATTATTAGGATTTATAATCTCTAAGAAAGGCATAGAAGTGGATACTGAAAAGATTGATGCTATCGTTAACATGCCTCCTCCTAAGAATATTTCTCAATTACGTATTTTACAAGGAAAAATTTAATCTATTCATCGCTTTGTTTCTAACTTAGCTAATAGAACTGTTCCTTTCACTTCCTTGCTTAGAAAAGATACCAATTTTTTTTGGAACCAGGAATGTAAACAATCATTTGATCAATTTAAGGAGTATCTTGCTAATCCTCCTATTTTGCAACCTGCTCAATTCAATAAACCCTTCTATCTATATACTTCTGCCACTTCCCACGCTGTGAGTGCATTATTGGCTCAAAATGATAGTGAAGGTAAGGAAAGACCGGTATACTACATCAGTCAGACTTTACTGGAATATGAAACAAGATATACCGATTTAGAAAGACAATGCTTGGCTTTAGTTTATGCTTGTCAAAAACTCAAGCATTATCTATTGAATGTTGAGGTTAATGTGATTGTAAAATTTGATCCTCTCAAACACCTTTTCTCAAAAACTGATCTCTCTGGTCGTCTAGCTAGATGGGTGATGTTACTTACTAAGTTTGATCTTAATTTCATTCTTCAAAAGTCAATTAAAGGACAAGCTTAAATGATTATCTAGTTGAAGCTCCTTGTCCTCATTCTCATACGAACATCGCCTCAATAGAATTCCCTGATGAGAATATTTTAGCTATTAAACAAGATGTTTGGGAATTATATTTTGATGGTTCTAGATGTAAGATATGTTCTGGTGTAGGCATCATCTTGGTCCCTCCTACAAAGAAACCAATCCCTATTTCATATAAATTGACCTTTCCTTGTACTAATAATATTGTGGAATATGAAGCTCTTATAGATGGCTTACGAGCACCTTCATTCCTACACATTAAAAACTTGGAAATATATGGGGATTCGCAATTGATTGTTGAACAAATCAAAGGGGGTTATCAAACTAAGAATGATAAAATGTCACAATATAAAGAATTGGCTCTTGATATCCTTTTCACAATTTTCTTCTTATACGATTCAGACTTTAGCTAGGAAAGATAATCAACACGCAGACGACATGGCAAGCGCAACTTCCTTGGTGAGTCTTGAGAATAATGTTGAAGACTTTCAATTTACTATACACACTCTTAAACAACCTACAATTTATAATAAGGTTAATGTTGATTGTTGTAACTTGCATTTGGATGAATGGTATTCGCATATCTTTCATTTTTTGAAAGACAATACATTTCCCGAATCGGCAACAAGGAACATGTGTAACCATATTAGGAAGCTTGCAGCACGATATATCATTTTGGGCGATACCCTTTACAAATGTTCTTATAATGGTTTGTTATTAAGATATCTTGGTAGAACCGAAGTCCCGATAGCTTTAGCAGAAGCTCATTTTGGTTCTTTTGGAGGAAATTTTGGTGGGAAATCTTTAGTTAATAGACTTCTTAGAATGAGATATTACTGGCAAACAATGGAACAAGATTCTTTTACATTTGTTAAGAAGTGTCCTCAGTGTCAGCAACATGGTAATTTAATTCATGCTCTTGCTCGTGAGCTTCGTAATCAAGTTGCTCCGTGGCCTTTTAGCATTTGGGGATTTGATCTTATTGGAAAAATTTCACCAACTTCTTCTCAAGGACATACGTACATTCTCACAACTACAGATTACTTTACAAAGTGGGTAGAGGCTATTCCTGTCCTCTCTACTACTGTGGATGTTATTTGTGATTTTATTCTTAATCATATTATAGCATGATTTGGTATTCCTTCAACGATAGTTTCGGATAATTGTACTTCCTTCAAAAATAAAGAAGTCACAAAATTCCTAGAGAAATATCATATTCAACATAAATTTTCTACTCCCTATTATCCTCAATCTAATGGTCAAGCTAAAGCATCGGACAAAGTTATTGAACAAATCCTACGGAAAATAGTCAATAAACATGCGAAAGATTGGCATACTCAACTCACTTATGATTTATGGTCTTATAGGAGTAGTGTCCGCACTGCTACAGGTACTTCTCCTTATAATCTTGTTTATGGTACTGATGTTATTATACCATTAGAATTAGAAATACCTTCTTTATGTGTTTCATTTCATGGGATAATTGATAAAGATACCTTTCAGGAACAACGATTACAATAATTAGAAATATTGGATGAACAACGAATAAATGCTTTGGAACATATTAAGGCTTATCATAAATAACTTCAAAAATAGTACAATCATAAGGTGATTGAACGGTCATTTTTGGTAGGTGATTTAGTCTTCTATGAAAATCAAAGGAATGTAAATGCTTTACCTGGTGAAAAAGGGAAATTTAGCCCTAATTGGCTTGGACCTTTTGTGGTTATTGAGGATTTTACTTCAAGTGCTTATAAGATTGTTGATATGAATGGTGTTCCCCTTAAGGAACCTATTAATATTATGCATCTCAAACGTTATTATCCCTAATACATCAACTTTCCTTCATGTATTTATGTATTCCCTATAGAATGGTTATGTTTGTTTTGTAGGTTATATGATTTGAATACATTCATACATTAATTTCATTTCTTTATTTATGTTAAGTTTTTGCGTATTGATGAAAAGAACAAGTAATCAACCATAGAACTAACTCGACAAGAAAAAATTTCATATATAAATATCCAAGAGTTTGGTACATATATGCCATGGCTATCAATCTCTATCTCTATGCTCTGAGGGTCGGTGGCTCCCAACTCTTTCTTCTCTATGGTGTGATGCTAAATATCTCGATACAGTAGTCCGTGTGTGACTCCTCGATATGCTCATCTCATAGTTGCGGTCATGAGATCTTTGTAGGTCAACCATCAATCTCTCTTCTCTTTCTTTGCATAACCTCAGCTCTCGGTGGACGCGTGCAAAAATATCTGCATGTCGGTCGGGATCTCTCTGTCCAATAAGGGACTCTCACTCGCTAGTTGGCAGTTGGTAGGATAAGAAGGTATCCTTCAGAACCTTAGATACAAAGCTCCTCCACTCTATTACGCTAGCTCCAGAATTCAAACACATCTACCTTTTAGTACTTCTTCTAGAAAAACTTTTACTTAAAATATTTTTATCAAATACATAAATCATACCTGGATCTCTCTCCTGAGTATCATCAAAGGATCTAGGTGGTGGGGGCATGGAGTGACTACCCTCTCCTCGCTCCTTGCATCTAGGTCTAGGTGGTGGTGTCTTTATATGTGCACGGGGAGGTCATCATGATCTCAATGGTATAACATGGGTCGCCTGATCATCTGCATCTGTACTACCACATGGGGGCATACCCTCTTATCTCTTGTATGCTCCCTCATCCGCTCTCTCTTTTCTTCTCTCCTCTGCTCTCTCCTCCTCTATGGGATATCCCTTGGGAAGGGGTTCCTCCTCATGATCCTCCTTCTCTAGTGTGTCACCACCCTGGTGCATCCTCTCTGAAAGACCCGGATCACTTGTAGGTTAGTCATCAGGGAAGATGGGATGGGTCCCCTGTAGACTCCAGTATCTGATATACTCTCTGCTCACCCCTGGGTGGGATACAGTAGGGTCCACCTCTATATCCTTTGTCTCATCTATATCGCTATCTACAATTTCTGCTACTGTAGGTCTCCATATGGCGTCAGGTCTCTGGTAATATCTCATCAGATATCTGTACCAAGGTACTGTCCAAGGGAGTCCCTGTGTCAAACCAAACTGCCTCATAACTCTATCGTAATAATATGGAATCACTGCATGACTAGTAGGACCCTCTAGCAGCTTGCGCTGCTGGGAGTGTCTCAATTGGTGTCGAGTATCTGTCCATCCTGTCATCTGACAGTATGGTCTCCATATCACATCCACACCTGGTATACGAACAAAGCATACCCTCCAAAAGAGGATATCTTCGTACTGCCAGACAGATGATAGGATGGTCTCCATATCACATCCACACCTGGTATACGGACAAAGCATACCCTCCAAAAGAGGATATCTCCATACTGCCAGACATCTCCTAGCAGATATGCAAAGGCTTTCGGTGTGATCGCATCTACCATCGGCGGAACACACTGTGGTCAAGTACATGTGTAATGCTCAAACATCCAAACCTGTAACAAGGTGCATACCGTAAGACTCCCGCTAAAATCTCACTAGCTAACTCAACTCATGGTAAAGATGGGCTAACATTCTGCACCCCCATGAGAAAACAATCCTTTCAATCTCAATCCTGCGCACAAGATCAGTGAATGGTGCTAAGAAAACTGTACCATTTGTGTTGGGTATTACAACCAAGGAGAGTATACATAGCATCACTTTCCGTACTAAGGGTGTTGGACCTGCAAGCATGGCTGATAGAGTGATCTGATCTGATTGGGTTCTCATCTATGGTACTCATCCCAAACAATACTCTGCATTTGAAAACACCTCAGGAGGACCCCATTGTACTCTCGGTCTAACAGGCTCACCTCATACTAGAAGTTTTAGGATCCTGTACACATCCTCCAATGTGATCGTGATCTCTCCTGATGGAAGATGAAAGGAACAAGTGTCCTTGTCCCATCTCTCTATCATGGTTGATATCATGGACCGATGGAACCTCATCTATGGTAGGATTTCTACCCAGTACAATCCCACATCTCTCAATAACTGTATATCCTCCTGTTGTAGCTCAGACAAGTTCTCTTTGACAGCCAATAAAACCCCTCCAAAGGGATGCTCTCAGAGACGGACAAGATCCTGTTAGCAAAAACAACATCATATCAATCATCTATCATAAAATAACTAAAATTATCACTTGACCTAGTCAAGGTCGACCTTTTTGGGTCAGGGTTGACCTTTTTGGGTCAGGGTTGACCTTTTTGGGTCAGGGTCGACATTATCCCCAAAAAGGATTGGACCTTCCCAGTTATGGTTTACCTGCCAAGGTCAGTGTCAACATAACTGGGTCAGGGTCGACCTTTTTGGGTCAGGATCGACCTTCCCTATAAAAAAAAAGAATTTCTCAATTAAAACATCAAAACAAGGCACCTACCTTAGGCAGTGGTTGTCTGCTAGCCAGACACTCTCTCAGGACTTCCACGCGACGCGCTCAAGGTTCCTCTCTCTTTGGCATCTTGCTCCTCAATTCCAAGCTCTGTAAATGGTAAGAATGAGAAGGTAAGTGTTCTTCATCTTATTTATAGCTTAAAATTAGGGTTTTATTAGGGTTTCATTAGGGTTTTCTTAGGGTTTCATTTGAATTTACTTAGGTCAAATTCGAATTTCCTTTTACATGCATTTAGATAGGCATTCACTATTTTCATCATAACTTGAGTTTGGTAGCTTCATTTTCAGTACCGTCAGTGGTGTTTGAATTGTGATTCAGATACCTAACCTCTTAAATTGGTTTAGGAATCTTTTGAATCCTTCTAAATGGTTTAGGAAAGAAATTTTTCAACAAATTACATATCCAATGTATAGATCTAACTTTATCATCTTGTTTCACCTTTCAGAATTAGTAAGTTGAAACAGGGGGCATAAGGGGCTCTATGCATTTCTCAAAACCATTTTAGTAAGGCTTATGTTCTCTTTGTATTTTAATTAATCTTGTGTGGCAGGTTGTAGATACTAACGGTTGCTTGCAGAATCTCCACATTAAGGAAATTGCTATATCCTTTTTACTTCACAATGTTTTCTTACTTTAGCTTGCATATTCACGTAGTGTCATACCTAAGCTAAAGTGGGGGATAAATGTATCATCTTAAAATGGAAGCACTTCCATTTTGGTAGGTTTAGCACCCTCATTTAGTAC
>MU223558.1:256489-344463 GCA_018584345.1 Thuja plicata | reverse complement strand
ATATATATTTCATGAATATTAATAGTCATATATGATATATATATAGTTTATTAATCACTCACTAATATCATTAAGAGGATAGGTTGGTTTTGTCAGGGAGAGATGGAGTAATACCTCGCAATATAGGAGGAAACTCCCAAGATGGGGTAAGGATATATATCATGAATCCTTTAGGGAGATGTCCCAAAATAGGTATTGCATATGTGTTTTTGAAACCTCGAGGGAGTGTACTTGTAGATTAGTTTCCAAGTGCCCACAAACAAGTAATTCCCCATCCTTCTCAAGGCTATTGATTAGGAGAGAAGTAAGGAATTAGGGCTTAATACTTTATTAGGAATCAATGATTGTTTCTTAAACTAAACTGATTTAAATGCATATTGATGGTTGCAAATCATTGGGAATTTACAACCTCCTAGTAGGAAACATTAGAAGTTTTCATTTCCAAATGCAATCCAAACTCTAATTGCAAATTTTAGGATAAATTGGAAGTAATTTCCTAGTTGGGGACATTAAATGGATCTTAAAACTACAATAAATAAAGAATCTAACACAAAACAGAGAATAGAAGCTAGTAGAACTAAAAACAAATGATTAAGAAGATGAAATTTTAAAAGTAACTCTAGAATAAGAGTACCAAGATTCCTCTTAAAGAAGATGACACGGAGCCTTGTTCTGAAGGAGAGTTATATAATGAGGGTGATTGGCCTAAACAAGTGCTAAAAGTAACTTTCAAGTTTTTGATAATTCCCTCTTTGAGATGGAAGTAAATATACATCATGATTATCCACTTTTTGAGGTGGACTTTTAGTATGTTCATGTTGAGAGATGTGTAGGAGAAGGGTGCTTCACTTGATATAATTGATGGGTTGGAGTTTGCTAAAAAATTTAAATGAACAACCATTGGTATGATTTTTTATCATTCTAATGATACACTAATTCAATCTATAAGTGGACTTTTTCAATTCACAAAAGATACAAGTTTGATTTACAAAAAAAATTTGTTGAGTATGCACAACAAAAATTCTATTTTGAGCCTGTTGTAATTTATAGACCAACAACTAAAGGTAAGTAATTTGACTATCTTTCAAGGTTTATAATTAAAGACATAAAAGTGATCATGAGAATAGAAAATTGACTCTTTATACCTGTCACTACCAAGAGCCCTTCATTGAGAAATTCATCTTAAGGAAGATGAAAAAAATCATTCATGTATACATATAAGAGTATGGGATCTAGGGGCTCCATTAAGATGTTGAGTATCAATAATTAAGGGTTGTCCTCCATACAAGCATCACATATTGCAAGCTATGACAACAATCATTTTCTCATATTGTTATGGTATTGAGTTTACTTTAGGCCTTCCATGATATGTGATGTTACATCTTATACAAGGGAAATCACTAGAATGGCAACTCCAAAGAAACCTTATAGTAGTGGGATAATGATGAATATTTTCTAGTTAATTATGGAGAATTGCTTAGGGTTGGATCATTTCAAGTAGTCCATTGTTTATTAAGAGAGTAACTATAGTGTCACAAATTATATGTCTTTACAATTTCATACTCTATTTGGCACCTACTTAGTGTAGAACATGCATTTATGTTGCTTCATATATAGTTTTGTTGCATTAGTCACATTTAGTATTTTTCCATTAAATATTTTTACACATGCTCAAAGAATATTCTCATGCTATTTGAGCACATTATTGCACATGCATGCCTAGCTTATGTTCACTTAGATGAGCCTAATTTAGTTTAGTTCAGTCTAGTTGGGCTCTAGTTTGCACACCGTGCATATCAGGCACTTCTAGTTTACATATCTAGCTCTAATTTGTCTTTTTAGTTTGTGTTAACTTTTTGCATAATTTTAAGATAATTATTTTCTATAAAAGCACATCATTGTATTTATTGTAAATCATCCTAAAATTATAATATTACAATTTTATATTCTATGCTTATTTTTTTGTTACTCTCGTTATGGAAGTTTTTCTCAATCATCAGGGATGATGATTCACAAGGGGGGTGATATGTTACATCCCTTCGTTGAAGACTTTTAAATAATTGTTCATGAGAAGTATGAAGTTAGCTAATTGTATGGATTTTGACTAAGAAATATTACGTTTAATTATGAGGATTATGATTAATGATATTATGTTGTTTTCATTATGAAGACTATTGAATAAATAATATTGGACAATTAATAATTGGGGATGAATAATGTCATGTACTAACAATTTTATGTTAAACTAGATGATTTTATTTGCTTAAAGATGTTATTAAGAAAAGAGTGAGAGCATGGCTAATTCCTTCTTTTGGAAATGAATGCACGAGAAGATAACCTTCGCAAAGTAAGGGAGAGTATCATCAAAGAGAGAAGGTACAAATGCATGGAGAAAGGTTGGAAATGCCAACCGAGAAGGAACCCATAGCTAAGTGTCTTGGTCATAAAGTCCTTGGTTAGGGTTAGTCTTAGTCTCCTTAGCCTTGGTGGGGTGGTAGTCTTATTATAGAATTAATAATTTATTGTTTAGATGAATGTTTCTTGAGATCTCACTCTATCGATTTAAAATGGAACCACCTCATAATTATCTCATTTTACACACAATAATTAACATATCATCTTTATAATTAATGGAAGTCATGATTTCAATTTAATTTGTATAAATCAACTATAATGCTCAATAGATCTTGTGAGTAAATGAATGTAGGATTCAATATATATTATTTTCCAAGGAGCTCAATAACTATAAATAACCTCTGTATTTAAATCCAACGATGGCATATCATATATTTACATATTTAATGGAAGTGAGATGAAGAGTTTAATTTAGGAATGAGTAATTTAGTTCTTGCTCTCAAGTCAATCTGTTTGGTTTTCAAAATGAATCACCACCTTAAATCTATGTGGATACTAATTTATTATAACCTTTGAAGAATCTAGAACTTTCTGAGTATTTGATGTCATAAGGCATCAATGACCATTACCCGCATACAAATGATTGTTAAAGATATCTAAGCTAGTTGATTCCTTGCATGGATAAAAAAATAGAGGAATATGAACTCCTTTTCCAATTTGTAAATAGAGGAATGATTAATGTGAATCTGTTGTTAGTTTATGAATCAAGAAATGTTCTAGAATTGGATCATCAATGCATTAGTAATTAACTGAGTAAATTATACACTGTGCAAAGTGAAGGTGGAATTGCATCACATACCTATTCACATCATTAGGTTTAATTTTAATTATCTTGCATTTGAAATTAGTTGAATCAAAACTAACACATAGAGCTTAATCTGCATAGCGGACTTGATCTCTATCAATGAATAAGATAATAAATATTGATATCCAACTTATGTGTACTTAAATGTATCTGCATTTCATGCACGAAACCAAATACCATTCTAAGTATATAAAACTAGAAGAGTTATTAAATCATACTATGATCTTCAAACCATATAGGAAATCGTATATCATTCATAATCAACAATTCTGATAGAAAGCTTTTTTTAACTTGATGAATTTGTATTTCTATTATGAAAACGTATATCACATAAGAAGTTGTATTAAGGTGTGAACTTTGTTCAGAGATGATGAAACTTCATATCAACTATAAATCTTATACCTAATATGGCATGCAACTTAGGATGATTTTGTTAACAGTAAATGAGTTCTTAGTTGAACTCGGGGTCATAACACTTTGACCTTTCACTATCGAGCATAACCTAAACTAGTTCAAGGATGCCCCATGTTGATGTTTGCAATAGAAGTACCTAGAATCAAACAACAAACGAAAACACCTTCCACAAGCAAGGGTAGTAAGAACAAATTTCTATATTCCTTAAAAACAAAATAAATTACAATATGTAAAATTACAAGATGAATTACAATGTAGAGACCAACTATTTTTATAGAAAGGAATAACCCTAAAAATATTCAAAGGCTAACTCAAACTAAAATTAGTAAACTAGAGATAGATACGCAAACTAGAAGTGCATCTTATGCACAATGTGCAAAATGGAGCTCAATTGGACTAAACTATCCTAAATGTAGGCTTAACTAAGTGAACTTAAGCTAGAACATGAATGTGCAAACATGTGCTCCATTATGCATGAGAATATTCTCTAGTATGTGCATAATTAATTAAAGAAACATATGAAAATAATCCTAATGCAACATATACACATGCTTTAACACCCCCTTTAAGTGGAACTTAGGGAGACAAAAACTCTATTCATAAAATTCATGAATGGGTCTTGTATACTAGGCCTGATTAGGTACTCATGTACAATGAAGGCCTCCAAAAAAAAAAGGAGAAAAACTATGTGGGAAAAAACCCTCTCCAAAAGAGATAAATGCACATACATGAATACAAAATAACATCCTCCAAGACACAAGAAAAGTGTGGACCCCTGTCAAATGATAATTGTCATAATGTTGAATGAAGAACCTCCTCTGAAACCAAGATGATGATCATGATCAATTTGTATGAGTTCCCCCAATGACAGTACTCAAACAATAAGCAGATTGAAAACAAAGGCAAAACATTTATCATTTGAAGATACAAAAAACAATAATTTGTATGAGTGCCCCCAACAACACTGCTAAAAAAATGAACATATAGAAAATAAAGGGAAAATATTTTTCAATCAAAGTTGCAAATGACACATGAATCTATACGAGTGACCCCAACAACACTACTGAAACATGCAAGAACAAACTGCTAGTTGAAATATAGGTGCTAATAGTGTAAATAAATGATCAACATGCAAACCAAGGAAGCATTAGCATAAATAATAGAACCCTCCCATAATGTTGAGAAAGGAGAGGGCATGATAGGTCCACTAAATGTGTTTCACTAAGAATAAGTATAAGGCAAGGCCCGTGAAAAAAGAGCATGAAATTTTCTTATCTGTGATGAATAAAATTGAGGAGATAAAATGTGATGCTATTGTGCAGCCTCCTCTAAATCCTCTGGACTTTTCCAACACCTTTTGACTGCATGTCTCACCTATTCACAAAAACTATAAGGCTCACCCGACTTCTTCATGTTTGTCTTGGAGGGAGACTCGCCGGAATAAGAAGAAAGAGAACAAGATGGAGTGGAATCCCTCATACTCAATAACTACAAGAGATCCACCCACAACAAGAAAACACAAACCCTCCAGCAACTTGATAGGCAATGAATCTCAAAATGAATAAGTTTGAGATCAATGTGCGCTTGATAAAAAATCTGCAAAAAGGGATCTGAAATGTGTATAGAGGACTCTAAGAGCTTTCTAATGATGTGTGTAAGTTGAAAAAGAGAGTCCATTTGCTCAAGTTATGGCTCCAAAAGTTCAAAAAATAAGCCTTACTTTGGAGGCGTGGTACAAATACTTGGTGCCAAATCTAATAAAATGACCACTTGGTTCCACATCTAATAAAATGACCACTTGAAATAGATTGGTGCTAGAATCATCTTCCCAATGATATCTTATTTTCCTAATTTTGATATTGTATGCTCACGTTTTGGCTAAAAAATGAGTAACTCTTTATGGAAAAGAAGTCAAATTGGTCAACTGCAGAATCTAAGAAAAAATTTGATGGTTGTCTAACCATCACAGAATATTTTGAGAATATTTTCAGTTGTCGGGAAAAAATCATGTCGCTCGGGAAAAGTTAGAATTGTCAAAATATACTTTGTAGTGGTTGGAAAAATATTTACTAAAATTAGCGAGTAGCTAAACATAGTAAAGCCGCTAAATTACGCATGCTCTAATAACGTGATCCTTTGGTGCTATATTGAAGTGTATCAAATGGTTATAAGTTATTACTTTAGAAGTGTTGGAATTAATGGGAAGTGTGTACTGAGAGGGGAGGGGTGAATCAATACCTCTAAAACTTTTGTATCCTTTAATCAATTAACCTTTGTGTAATCAATTGTATATCCATTCATCTGATCTATACTATCTTGATGTGAGTTATATTGTGATACCCCAAAATTGGCACCTTACAATTCTAATCAATTTTGGTGCATTTTCTCATCACCGAAGTCCTATTGTACTAGGCAAATTCTCCTTCCTAATTGACTTAGTCTCAAATGCAGAAAACCTGAATTTGCATAAATCTTACACTATATTTAATTCCTAAATTTTCAAGGTTTATTAGCTGAAAATCCCTATGATTAATTAATTTAATTCTAAAGTCCTAAGTGCTTTTAAATTAAATTAATTCCACCCTCTTGAGCTAATACACATCAAAAGGAATTGAATAACTATTTAGTTATTTAAATGAATATCCTCAAATGAATTCCATAATTCCATGTGAAAAGCCACCCATGTGGCAATAATTCATTTCTTTAATTAAATAATTCCTCATTTTGTCTCACCTTCCTCCATGGAGATGAAGAGTCAGTCGTTTCTTTCCAAGAAACTCTTCATCCTCTTTCCAGGTTCTTCTATATTATGAACCTTCTTTTCTTCATTTGGGGGAAGCAATTTGAGAGTATCTAAACTATAGAAAAATCTTGTCTCAATTCTTTCATGTTTTTGAATCATTTATTGCATAATTTCATTTAGAGTAGTGGCTTTTTGCATCTTAAATTAGTTTGCTTATGTATCAATTAGCTTAATTCTACTCTTTTTGTCAAGCTTTCTTGATTAAAATATGCATTTCCATTCTTACATTGTAATTGCATCTCATATAGAATAGATGGTATTTAAGTTTTTATAATGCTTTCAAATCCTCCATTTTAGCAATGGTCATGGTTGTTGGCTCTTGTTCTGAGAGTAATTGAAAAACCCCAACTAAATAGGAGGCAACAGGTCGATTCAATCAAGATTGTGGAATGGACAATTCATTTTCGCAATTCGATGATTGAGCAATGACTATGTTGTGTTTGTGCCTAATTTAGAGGTCACATTCAGACACACACATTTTGGCACCCGTCGTGGGGCAGAAAATTGATTTCTGACCTCACTCTCAAAACTTTTTCTGATAAAACTCTGTGCTCTGTCATACGGTCGTACTTGTCTATGTACAGATTCTCGTGCAAGAATTCTAAGTAGGCCGCGTGAATTTTTTCACTTCCTCATGCGAAGCCTTGCAATTCCTCGTGGGAAAACTTGTACTTCCTCACGCGAGACTCGGGGCCAATTTTTTTAAAAAAATCACTATTTTGCAAGTATAGTTTTTGTTTTTTCTGATCATTCTAACATGTTGTTTCTTATCTTTCTAATTTTTCTGACAGCATAACAGTGGGCTGCAGGTCGCTTGAAAAAGATACAAACTTGCTAATGGTTTGCTTGCAGGACGGTTGTCGAAGATTATAAAAAAAACATTGTGCTTGTTTATCGCTTTCTTCACATAGTATAAATAGGGCATTGTTAAAATTTCTTAGGAATCTTGATAGAAAAATAGGGGAATAGGCTCTTCATTACATGGAAGTGATGCCCATGGATGAATCTGAGACCCAAATGTTGCTAGCATGATGGATACCTAGGGAAGCAAGGAAAGTTAACAAACCTTTAGCACACTCACTTGTTAGGGGATTGTGCTCTTCTCTCTTTGAGAGAATCAGAAACCCAAAGGCTTGTGAATTGGTTGGAGGAGAGTTACCTCGATGATGAATATGTCTTGCATGTTTGGGTAAGGTGAAGAGGTAGAGATGTATGCTCTTCTCTCTTTGATAGAATCAGAAAATCTGACCCTCGAATCCAAGCCAAGTTTTGTGTCACCTTTAGAGGGCCTGCCAAAAGTTGAACCTCCGGGAATGACCCAAGTGAGTACACACCTATCGCCGGTGATTCCACCTCACTATAATAAAGTATGCTTTGTTGAGTCAAAAGAATCCAAATCCATTGTAACTTCTTTCTCATGATTCTGACTATCATCTTGAGAAAGCCTTACTTGTTGTACTGAGCGGCGCCGCTCCTAGCCCTGCTTGCGGGGGTGTATGACTTTCAAGTGTTGGTGTGGCTCTGAGTCCCCAGCCCTGTATCAGGGGCACCAAAGGTTATTGTAAATGGAATCCCACTAAAAAAATTTCTTAGTTAGATACCTACCCGGATCACCTCCGAAAGAAGACATAATCTGTGCGCAGGGAGGGGGAAGAATCTCTCCCCTAGATTCTCAACATAGGTATGCACCTGGATGCTTGAGGTGGTATATGACATTGGCCCCTGCTTTAAGGGTAACCTTTGAACATATATTTTTGAGTCCTTGGAAACACCAAAAACATGGGCGCTCTCTCGGGGGTGACACTGTTGTGTGAGGTGCACACATATGCATAAGACAGTGAGGCACGAATTTTGTCTTCTCTACCATTTTTTTTGTAGGGATAAATAAGTGTTTGTTTCGAGTCTTAAACTATCCAATCATGATTAAACAAAGACTCTCATGATTTTGCCAAGTTGCCTTGTCCTTGCTAGAACTGTTTGCGACTACTTCTATCGTCACTATTGCTTGATCAGAATTTGTGCTTGTTAACGATTGCTTGTCACATTCAAACCGAGATTGCTGATCTGAACTATCATAAAACTATCCTAAATCTAGAAATTTTGTCAGAGAACAGTCCTGAATGTGTCTCAAAATCTTATTTTTGTCTCGAAAATTGAGTTGATCTGTCGAAACCTAGATTTTTCTAGCGTGAGATTCCAGAAACTGAGCATTTCCTCGCGCGAGCTTTCATTTTCTCATGCACAATTAAGCACTTCCTCGCATGAACCAGCCTTTTCTCATGTGAGTCTGCACCCTGGTGTCCCAAAACAATGAGTTATTTCCCGTTGACTGATGAGTTTTTTGCCTGATCTAATTTTTTGTCTGAGATCTGATTGCCTGTTTCCCTATTGCCTGCAGTCTGAAACTTATTGTCTCGAGTTGTGAACCAATCGATTCTTTCTCAAACTCATTTTGTCTCTTTATTCTTTTTCATACCTTTCTGTTCTTTTGTACCTTGCGATGCGATAGTCACATCTCGGCTATTCTAGCCATACTCTCGACGATTCATGTCGGGTGCATTTCACATCTTGGTTGTTCTAGCCTTTATCTTCTTTTCGCTATTTCTATAGACAGAGTTCTGAGTTGGATCTTAAGTCCCCCCTTGTTTCAATCTTCTAAGCAAGCACATCAAGACAATCTTACAATGTCTAAAAGCAAAGAAGAGGTTCTTAGGGCAACTTTATTAAAACAATTTCAAACTTTGGAATCTGAACTCCAACGATTAAAGAAGGAAAAGGATACTTCATTCGATGAATCCTCCTTAAGATCAACTTGTCCTTTTCTATTTGACCATGATTCTCATATCTCTCCACTTCCTTCCAACATGGATAAATTTTGCTATGACAATCCCATCTTTGATCAAGAACAATTTTATGACAATCCCAACTTTGATCAAGACCAGTTTTATGACCATCCTATCTTTGATCAAGAGCATGTAGAGGAAACTATGACAAAATCGGATGAAATCTCTTCTATCCACAAAAGAAGGATATTGCAAGTCAAGAAGTGTCTAATTATCCTTTAGAGAGAATCTTTACTCCTTTGGGACAATCTTATGAATCTGCATTGGCAGAACTTCTTGAGCATAATCTCATCACATTGCCTCAATCCACATCATATAGATTCAGATTCTTGAGTCCCTATTGTGCTTATCATCAAAGCAATAAGCATAAAACTTCATATTGCATGGAGTTGAAACATAAAATCCAAGACCTCATAAATTATGGCATAATCGAAGTGGAAAATGCTAATGAATTATCTAGTGAAGATACTAATCTCAAGCATGATCAATATCAGGAATCCATGTCTAGCAACGGTTACCATATCACATCTACTTCTTCCATTTTTCCTCCATCTCCTAAAGCTTCCCCATCTCTATCAAGGATTGAACCTAAAGATGACTATGTCTACCCTCAAGGACTACCTCTAAAAGAGATCCAAGTTAATCCGCATACGACTGCAAGTCCTTCTCAGGCTTCAAAGATCATCGACCCAAAGCTTCCATGTGCTTCAATGCTTATCATGCCTATTCAAAATGATACTCCATTATCCTTTCAAGAATACCTCATGCATATCAATACTCCCACCTCATCCATAGAAGTGGCTCCATGTCAAGAGGGAAATCCAATGTGCAAAGAAACAAATATCGACAATGATCAAGATCAAGACACTATCCATCCTTATCTAATGGCTGACCAAAGGCACACATCTGAAGAGTCTCATGATGATCCTTCCATCCCATTCCATTCCTCCCCAGAAGGAGCTCTTACATCTCCTATATCTTATCCATCTCCCAAGCAAGATCAAGATATCCTTTCCACCATCTCTACTGAGCTTATTGAAAAACAAGAGAAAGGTACCCTTTGTACACCATCTAAAGATCCTTACCAAGATCAGAGCATCCCATCATCTCCTTTTCATGCTCCTCCATATCCACCTCAAGAAAACATCGTTCCTCCAAATCCCTTGCAGAAAAATAAATCCCCTCAAGCTTCAGCTGCTCCTATAAAAATTGCTCCTATCAAAGCTACTCATGCACCTATTGATATAAAGGTGAATTCAAAAGAGAAGAGCCTTAGTCATGCAGCTCACTCTAAAGATGTTGGTATCCCCTTCACATGTTATATCCCTCCGTTTAAACGTAAGCATCAGTCTCCTCCATCTTCCAAATCCATCCTTGGTCCCTACATCCCAAAGCTGAGACCATCAAACCTTCCATCTATATTGGGTCATTATGTCCCCCCATCTACCATGCCTATCAATACTAGATTGTCATCCACTTACCCTATCCCCTACCAAGATCAACAAAGACATACATCCTTGAAATCTCCCTATCAACCAATCCATATAAACCAGCCATATCGGCCCTATTCATCCACAATTCCCAAGTCTTTTGGAAACAATTTGGATGTGCAACGAAAAAATCATAAATACAAGAATCCACTTACATATGAAGATCACTATGTCCCATCTAATTGACATGTGACTACAAATACAAAGGAAATATTCAAGAGACCACATAGGTTCACTGAGAAAAGAACCAAATCAAAGAAAATATGGGTTCCTAAATCCATTATGAAAGAATTGCGTTCTAAATCATTTGATACAAATGGAAAATCGAAAGCTATGTGGATTCCCAAGTCTCTTCTCAAGGACTTGTATACAAAGAGAAAAGAAAAAGCTGCGTGGATTCCCAAGTCTATCTTAAAATACCTAAACAAAAAGGAAAAGTTAGAGTTGGCATCCAAGCTTCCAAAGTCTTACACTTCGTCTCCATCTAAACATCTCCCATCTTCTGACTCCATCTTGGGTCCTCACATACCAAGATTCATATCCACTCATCCATCAATGTCTCAAGTTATTCCATCCACTTTTCCTCTATCACTCCACTGTCCTTCAAGATGTGTGTCGATGTTGATCTTGCCTACACAAAACTCTCAGCTACCTATTATCCTTCCATATTGGGTCCTTACATTCCTGCTATTCCTCTCATCTAGTCCTACTATCCTTCCATATTAGGTCCTTACATTCCTTATATCCCTCTTATCCAATCCACCGCATAAATCCTTGGCTACCATCTTCCTTATCCTCCATATCATATTCTCTACCATCACCCTATCAACATCTTTGAGCATACTTTTAGTGGCCTTGGCCTATTATAGCATATCTTTCAGAGGAGCACTATCCAAAGAGTAAGAAGCTTAAGTTCCTCCCTAAATCAATGTTAGCAAACAGATTTATCTTATTTTACAAATTATAAATTACTCACTCTAAACCCAGGCAAAGACAAAATCTCAAACTAACAGTTGAATCATAATGCTTAGCTTTACAATTCTCTGAATTAAGGTACAGCTCCCTGTTTGATCTTCAATGAATTCTAGAAATCACATATAGCTTTCACAACCATTCACTTTTAACCAGTAAGCAAGTAAGGCTTTAACAACATTTCCATACATAAACATGCAATGAAAACGGAAAGAAAGATAGATATTCAAACACTAAATGAAGCTCACAGACTTCATAATCATAAACAATCCACTGAAAATATAGCTATGCTAAAATAAACTACAAAAAATTCCACTTGAAAATAAATTCCAGATACTCAGGAAATATTCCAACAGAGACCAATATGCTATTATAAACCAACAAATTTATATATATATCATAAATTTTTGTTCCATTCATATCAAAAATGTACTTTCAAGTTTCTTCTTCGAAAACAAACTAATAGAAAAAAAAAAAAAACTAAAAACTATCCAATCTTGCCTTACTTAACCAAAATTACCATCATCCTTATACAAATTATCCTGGCTATATAAATAGCCACCAGTCTTTTGAGAATAACAACTAACATCTCGAGATATTCTCTATAGGATTCAGTGTAACTATTTTCAGAACTGCCCAAAATCAAAGAAAGCATAACTAATAAAAACTACCACTAATTCATGATCTACGAAGCAGGATCACGGAGTGGTGGATGAGTTGGATCCCTTGGATTGATCCTGTGAGGTGTCCATCACGTGAGAGCTCCACCATTCCTTATGTGCCTCCACAACACTGTCGATTGTGGCTTGATGTGGCAAGGCAATATGGATCAATCTCTGTTTCAGGAACTTCTTGTCTTTACAGACCTGGGCAACTTTCTACATATGCCCCTCAAGGTGATCTGTGCAGACTACCAGCATAGATTCCATGTTAGAAAGGGCTGTGAAATCATCTGGGGTAACATCTTTAGTATCTCTTATAGTAGTAACCTCACACTCCAATTCTTGCATCAACTCCTCTGCTCCCTTAACACCCTGAGTGTCTTCTTTTATGAGGGAAATGTTCAGACATTTGAGGTCCTTATGCATAGTATTGAATAACCCCGTCAATTCACTGAATAGGTAGGTGGTCCTATCATGACCAGACTTGATCATAGAGTTTCTCCGCTCGATGTTTTGATGGAGACATACTGAGTATCTTCATCCAATCCTGCTATGAATTTCTCAGTTAGGAATTTATTCACTCCATTCTTCTCTATTTCATATAGCTGATTCATCACCTTTAGCCACTTCTTTTTCTCTTTTTCCCATTCTATCAGTTCTACCATAATTTCAGTCACAATTGAATTAACCACCTCATGAGTCTTAACCAATTGATTGATATATTTACTTCCCTTTTGTATCATGGTTTGGGTCCACTTGGTGTAAGCGTCTGCAATCAGCTTATTCATTTGAATCTGTTCCAGGGTCTTCCTCACATCTAGTGAACGTGGGTCAAATGATTATAGAGCTACAGTTAAAGGGAGAGGATTAGGATCTTGAACCTCTTGAATAAATTCAGCCATCCTCTTGATTTCCGCTTTCATCTCATTTTTGTCCTTCTCATCCTTAAAAGACCTATGGATGATCTTTTTCGTAGAATTTTCCAGATGCTTTACATCAGCCACTCTGGTTGCATACCCAAGATCTATCTTTTCAATTGTAAAATCATCTGCATTAGCTTCAGAAATCTCTTTGTCATTCCTGGGAACTGCACGCTGAGCAAACCAGTGCCCTATTTTTTCATCAACGTCCACTCTGCATTCCAGTTTGATCCTTTTTGGTTTCTCTGAGGAACCTAAACATTTGCTCACCATATCTTCAATTGGCAATTTTATTGCCAAGACATTCCTTTTCCTGCTGATAGATGTCTCTAACCATTTCAAGGTGGGAACCGATGTCTGTTGAGAGTCCTCCATCGCCCGGGTTGAAGTGGTAGGTGATGACATTGCAAAATCTTTTACTCCCTTCTGATCATCCTTTTCTGGAACAACTTCTTCTGAAATAGAGTGCTGTGAGTTTACATCTCCCATCAAAGTATCCATTCCTTCTAGATTGATCACCTCATTTTCAATTGTCTCAACCTGTTTTTTGATATCCCTGCTTATGGAAGTTCTTGTAGACAAAAATGGACGAGGAGACTTCTGCTTCTTTACCTTAGATTCAACAACTTTTTTATTTTTAGATTAGGATTTACCTGCAACAGAAACATCTTCATTAGAAATTGGGATAGACTTTTCAACACGGGTATTAAGAACTGATCCTCTAGTGTTGTGGTTTTTGTAAAGAGATGGATTTTTACTGACAATCCATTTTTCAGTTCTTTTTATCAAACTGAGAGTTTTAATGGGGATACTCTCTCTTTCTTCTATGTTCCAGTCAATCCCAGGAAGTGGTAGCCTCTGAATTTTCTCCACATAGTGTTTATCAAGAATCTCTTCCTCTTTCTCCTCTTCTATTCCCGTGGCATCAATGCCTATCTTCAACTCAACTTTTTGATTCAATGTAAATCGGCACCATGACCTTCTTCTAACCTCAAAATCATCTCCACAATTATCCCAGAAGTCCTCTATCTGAGGAACATGGCAGAATTCAAAAGGTAGGTTAAAATGTCAAGCAGCATATGTCCTGATATCAAAATCTCCCCTAGCCTCAAAAGTTTATAGTTTTAATTTGTTCAATTCTTGCTCTAAATTAAGGGCATCAGAGGAATTCTTACAAGTATAAACACCAAGTTGTATAGGAAAACTAGATTTATCCCTCCCCTTTCTCTCTTTTAAGTGTTTGTGTACATGTGCCCACTGGCGACCAACTTCTTTTATAACATGCAAATCTAAGGCATACCTAGGAAGTTTGAATGGTTTCCCTTCGAACCCGCCAACCCTTAGGTAATTAAATCTTTTGAATTGTATGAAAAATCTGCCAAAGGTGTTAACAAAATTCTTAGCTTCCTCTGACATTCTTTGTTCAATATTCCCTTGTAGCTCAAAAATCAACCTTCCTAAAAAAATACCATTAACTTTCATATAGCCGTCAACAAGAAGATCTTTCTATAGATGGGGATAATAATCAAATACCTTCATATTGGGAATAGGAAATTCATGATACAAACCATCCCATTTTCTAGTACAGGCCAGCACATAAGATAGATAGGAAGACATATAAAAACCACTAGCCTTTTCTGAATAGTTTGTCAGTTGATGATGAAGTTCATCAGCAATACAATCTACCCAATCAATATACTTTTCCCCTTCCAAAGTTATCTGAATGAGAAAATACATCCAATCCTTCCAGTAATAGGTGTGACTTTTACCTTTTATTCTATTCAACAGAATGACCAACTCTACTAATTCAGGTTTAAAATGATCTATTGTGAGGGGTTTGGGCAGTCGTGACCCTCCTCTTTTTGGTTCCAATAGCCATTTTTTAGCAATTTCATTTCTGTAAATCTATTTCTTTGTTGAGAAAATAGAGTAGGAGGAAGCAATTGTCCATCCTTCATAGGGATCCTTCTCAGGAATACCCATTTCTATAAGGATGACATCTTAGTTTATGAAAGTAAGAGGGCTTCCATCAATTTTCTTGATACACCTCTCCTCTCTATCATATCTTCTGACACACTCTAACACCAGTTCTGGACAAGGGGCCAACAGAGGAAACACTGCTATATCAGTTAAACCACTTAGCATCACCTTCTCAATTATAGAACCAGGAACAAGGCTTTTAATCTTACTACAAATCTCCTCTAAGGCACCCATCTTTATCATTGTGTCATCACACTCAGGCAATGAACAAACCAAAGGAGAGGTTTGTCTGAAATTTGGGAGTGGGGGCTTCATATCTCTTAAGAAGGATATCTATTAAAGATTGAGATTGCAGAAGAGAAAAATAGAGCCTTTCAATATCAAACTTTCAAATGTCCTCAATTTCAAACAGGAGCTCTGGGCAAGGAAAATACTAACCCAAAGATTGCACACACCCAAAACTTCTCAGGATCAGAGCATACCTTCCGCTTGCTTCACCAACTTGATCATTTCAGGAAAACTTCACTATAGGAGTGACAGCATGAACTCTCATTTATAACTGATTTTCAATAAAATATGCAAGATATGCATTTAATGATGAAGTGGGCTTTAATTAAATGCGACAAGAGGTTTAGCTTAATGCGATCATTAAATATTGATCTCTTCGAATGATCAAAATGACATATAAGTGTCACATCCAATAATGAATATATCCGCGACATGGGCATGTATATTTATCTTCCACTAGATGTCCTTTCACTCACATCATCATTGTCTTTTTACTTTTCCAATACGCAAGTTCCGGTTGAACTATGAACATTGAAAAAGGCTATTTCAAAGAAGTGAGTTCAATCAGACAATAAGACATGACTTCCCTTTGGTGTGTTTTTTTATTAAAAGAACACGTGAGCGGCAAAAAAAATGAAAACCCGATAATACTTTATGCAAGACAAGGCCCACAAATGAACCTTCAACCTTGAACTAGACAAGTTCAAGATTCATAGTTCAATGGAAGAAGGGAAATTGCAAACCGCGCCGCTCATTTTCATGAAAAAGTGAAGAAAGGCAATACACACCACAAGGCGACCTTGAACCTTGAACCTTGAACCTTGAACTAGACAAGTTCAAGATTCATAGTTCAGCCGATAAGGGCAAAATGTAAACTAAGACCAAAAGGTATTTATTGAAATGAGACCATAAACTCCTGATTTTTAGAAGATAATCAGACAAAAAGTATGAGCCAAAAATCAGGGGTAACAATGGCTCCAACTGGGGACAAGGACTCTTGAGGACGTAGGATGAACTTAGTAGCTTTGGTTTCGCAGACCAGGGAGTTAACCGAAAAAAGACTCCAAAACAAAAATGAGACAAAACAAAAAGCAGGAAAGAAAAGAAAGAACACACAACAACAACAAAAAACAAGCCAAAAGATGGAATATATACAATGGGGTGGGGAAGACCTAATTACATTTGATACAACTTTAAATCTTGACCATTAAAGGTCAATGGTAGAGCAGAGCCATCTTGACACTCCAGAACAAATGAGTTACTTCCCATGGATTTGCTGATGATAAATGACCCCTTCCATAATGATTCAAATTTGTTGTGAGCACCTCTAGGCTCTCTTCTTTTATCCCAGAGCAGAACTTGATCTCCTTCCATGAAATTTCTTGGCCTAGCCCGCCTATCAAAAAAATTCTTCACCCTAGACTGATGTAGGGCTATACGATCAACCATTTCCTCTCTTTCTTCTTGGATTTTATTGAGATACAGAATTTTTTTCTAGGCCATCCTAGAAAATTTGTCCTTCAATTACTTTCTGCAGTTTCACTACTGCCAACTCTAATGGTAAAGACAATTGGGCTTCAACACCGTATACTAACTCGAATGGAGTCATTCTGATTGCCCTTTTAGGAGATGTGTGATCTTCCCAGAGAGCTTCATACAATCCCTTATGCCAGTCCCTAGCATTATCATTTACCATTTTTTTCATAATTGATATCAAGCTTTTATTGCTTGATTCTGCGTGACCATTCCCTTGCGGGTAATAATTAGAGGCGTGTGACAGATGGATACCATTATCATAACAGAACAACTTTATTTCTAAAGAAGAAAAATTGGTAGCATTATCTAAGACTAATTTTTGAGGGATACCAAACCTGACCAAGATATAATTTTTTAAGAAATCACATACCACTTTTGATGTTATCTTCCTGACTGGAACCGCTTCAGCCCATTTTGTGAAATAATCTATAGCAGTTAGGATGTGTGTGTGCCCAGCACTGGAAGGAGGGTTGATTGGACCAATGAAATCCAATCCCCACTGCTTGAAGGGTTCATCAACAACTACCGGCCTCAAAGGAAGGGCTGCCAATTTTGGTTTACCGCTGAACAGCTTACACTTTTCACAACCAGCCACCCATTTGTATGCATCTGCGAACATCCCTGGCCAATAATAACTTCTTAAATTTTTGAAAGCAGTCGTGGTAGATGAGAGGTGACCACCACAAGCTTCACTATGAAACTTCATAAGCAAATTCTCCTATTTCTCTTTGTTAACACACCTCAGAAAAGATCCATCAAGTCCTTTTTTGTACAAGATATCATCCATGATAACATACTTTGCAGCTTTAAGTCTGAGGTTTCTGATGTATCCCAAAACACCATTAATAGAAATTATTCAGAAGATACACAACAAAATGCTATAGAATTTGAATTCTTCATTAACTTCTCCAACTTACTCTGCCCCTACAATGAAATAAAACTCCTACTTAATACAATTCCAAAAATTACCATATTTAGCAGGTTTTTGGGAAAAATAGATTTTTCCATTTTTGGTAATTTTTAAAACTCATCCTATGAATCCTAATTTTTCCCAAGAAAAGCTCCCAACTAAGGCAAGTCGAATTGCCAACTAATCCACAAAATCAGAAACATGATTTCGGATTTATTACAAAAACAAAACTCAAAAAAACTGGAAAGAAAAAGAAAAAGCCAATTTTGGAGGTCAAGATGAAATTTTAGGCTCCCAAAAAATGGTCGAAACGGCCACCAACATAGCTAGCTAGTTAGAATTGCCATCAACTTTAGCTCACGAATCTGCCTGTAAAATTTCAGCCAAAACCCACATCCGAGTCAAAAGTTATGACCCTCTGAAGCTCCTACATCATTCTCCCCTGCTTGAAAAGAACGCAACTCCTACAAGTTCCGATTCTCAAACTGCTTCCATTTAGGCTCATCTAGCTTCTTCAAATCTGATTCTGAAATCCAGGTGCTATCTGCTGGTGCCAATCCTTCCTACTATACAAGATATTTGTGGTAGTCACCTTGACGAGTTTGAATTGTGCTCTTGTCTAGAACCTGTGCCACCTTTTCCTTTTTCTTGATTGGGACAGTGTGTGTCCAATCCACCTCATCCTCATTTTCAACAGAAGCATCATCACTATGGAAAGTATACAAATCAAAGATGTTAAACACAGGAGAAATATCAAAACCACTGGGAAGCTCTACCTCATAAGCATTATCATTAATCTTCTTCAGAATCTTGCAGGGACCAATTTTCTTATATTTCAGTTTGTGATAAGTCCCGGTAGGAAACCTCTCCTTGCGTAGATAAACCATCACTAGATCACCTGCACTAAAAACTTGATACCTTCTAGTAGCATCTGTAGAAGCTTTATACCGCTCATTGTTGACTTGTAACTTCTGTCTTACATCTGTCTGCAACTGGAAGAGTTGTTCAGCAAAGGCTTCTCCATCATCACTAACTTTGTCACCCAAGGTAACTTGCACCAAATCAAGAACACCCTGGAGATTTCGACCATAAACAACTTGAAATGGTGACTTACCAGTTGACCTATTCACAGAGCTTTTATAGGCAAATTCTTCCTGGGGTAATGCCAAATCCCATTGCTTGGGCTTCCCTCTAACAATACATTGTAACAAATTACCCAAACTTCGATTGACCACCTCTGTTTGGCAATCAGTTTGTGGATGACAAGCACTACTAAACTGTAACTTTGTCCCCATCTTCTTCCATAAGGTCCTCCAGAAATGAATCAAGAACTTAGTGTCCCGATAAGAGGTAATTGTTTTTGGAACCCCATGCAATCTCACTATTTCATAAAAGAATAACGCAACCACCCTAGTGGCATCACTAGTTTTCTTACAAGCAATGAAATGAGCCATTTTTTAGAATCTATCCACAACTACAAAGATAGAGTCATTACCTCGCTATGTATGTGGCAATCCCAATACAAAATCCATACTCAAGTCTATCCATGGTCCTATTGGTACTGGAAATGGCATGTACAAACCAGTTTTCTGGGAGTGCCCTTTGGCTACTTGACAAACTCGGCACCTTTCCACAAACTTGGTGATATCTCTCTTCATCTTTGGCCAGTAGTACTTATCTGCTACCAAGGCTATTGTTTTATCCTTCCCAAAATGCCCAGCCATACCACTACTATGAAATTCTCTAATAATATTTTCCCTCATTGAGCCTACAGGAACGCACAAATATTTTCCCTTGAATAAATAACCATCTTGCATAAGATACTTACCTTGAATGGTGTATGTGTGCCCAAGTACTGGATTCTTCAACTGATCAACAACTTCCCAAAAGTCACTATCAGATTCATACAAGTCCTTGATTGCATCAAAGCCAACTACTTTTGTTTCCATGATGATGAGAAGCACAATACGCCTGCTTAAGGCATCTGCAACTTGATTTTGTTTCCCTGATTTATGCTTCAGAATAGAAGTAAACCGTTGGAGGAAAGAGACCCATTTTGCATGTCTAGTGTTCAATTTCTTTTGTGTGTTCAGATATTTTAGAGCAATATGGTCTATAAACAACACAAATTCTTTGGGTACCAAATAATGCTTCCAATGTCTCAGAGCTTGCACAATTGCATGGAACTCTATATCATATGTAGAATATTTCATTCGCACATCATTCAATTTTTCACTAAAAAAGGCAATGGGCTTACCTTCTTAGCTGAGTACAGCACCAATGCCCACATGTGAGGCATCATAGTCCACTTCAAACACTTTATCAAAATCTGGTAACACCAATATAGGAGCTTCTGTGACCCTCTTCTTTAAATATTGGAAACTCTCTTCAGCCTCTTTGGTCCATGAGAACTCTCGACCCTTAGTGCAATCTATCATAGGTACTACAATGTTGCTAAAATTATGAATGAACTTTCAATAGAAAGTGGCCAAGCCATGAAAACTTCTAACCTTAGTGATACTACGTGGGCTACGCCATTCAAGAATGGCTCAAACTTTCTCTGGATCCATGCTGATACCATCTGCAGAAATGAAAAATCCTAGAAAAACAAGGCTTGCTTGCATGAACCTACATTTCTTCAAATTAGCATAGAGTTTATGTCTTCTTAATACCCCCAATATGATCCTCAAGTGTTGCATATGTTCTTCCCTTCCCTTACTAAAAATCAGTATATCATCAAAATAAACTACTACAAACTTGCCAATGTAGGGACGCAACACAGTATTCACAAGTCTCATAAAAGTGCTAGGTGCATTTGATAAACCAAAAGGCATAACCTTCCATTCATACAAACCATCTGTATTTTTGAAAGTAGTTTTCCATTCATCCCCTTCTCGGATGCGAATTTGGTGGTACCCACTTCGCAGGTCAATCTTAGTGAAATGTGTTGCTCCAGCAAGAACATCCATCATATCATCTAAATGAGGGATAGGAAAATGATACTTGATGGTTATCCTATTGATTGCTCAACTATCTGTGCACATCCTCCATGTTCCATCCTTCTTTGGGTTAGTAATGTTGGTACAGCACAGGGGCTCATGCTTTCTTGCACTAACCCTTTATGTATGAGCTCAGTTACCTGTTTGTTCAGTTGTGCATGTTGCATTGGAATCGTCCTATAAGCCGCTTGATTGGGAAGACTTGCTCCTGGGATAAGATCAATATGATGTTGGATATCTTGTTTTGGGGGAGCCCATCAGGTAGTTCCTCTGGAATGACATCTGAATACTCTTTCAACACCGTAGCTGCTTCTAGTGGTATTGTCAAGTCTTCCTCTTTCCCTCTTTGTACTACCAATGCATAACAACACCCTGTTACTTTCATTTCTTTGACAAGTTCCTTTCCAGATAGCATGCTCTCATCTTTCCCTTCATTCCTGAGAGGTAACAGTATTAACTTAGATCCATCCTTCCAGAAGGTGTAAGTATTCTTCTCTCAATTATGAATAACCTTTTTGTCATACTGACAGGGGCGACCTAATAGGACATGGCATGCATCCATTGGAATCACATCACACCATAACTCATCCTTGTAGACCTTTCCTATGGAAAATTTAACAAGGCACCTCTTATCTATTGTAACTTCATTTCCCTTTTTGAACCATGCTACCTGATAGGGACGAGGGTTCTTTTCACACTGGAGGTTTAGTTTCTCCACCATTGCTTTAGAAACCATGTTCTCACAACTACCTCCATCAATAATTACTTGACATACCTTTCCACCTGAGGTACACCTTGTTCGTAATATGCTAGTTTTGAGCCATGAATCATCACCGCCTTTTGACATACCTTTCCACCTGAGGTACACCTTGTTCATAATATGCTAGTTTTGAGCCATGAATCATCAGCGCCTTTCTCCTCTATATCTTCCTTTGTTGGAATAATCATTGTCCACCTCATCATGAGACTTTCTGCGATATCCGGAGACACTTCTTGTTCTGATCCTTCATTGTCAACCTGGACTAGGTTCACTCTTGATGGCCCTCCTTGATTTCCATCTTGCATGTTAAAATTTGAACACTCGAAGGCCCTGTGTCCCTCTTTTCCACATCTGAAACAAGTGAATGGTCTTCTCTGGCCTTCCCATCCTCTTCCATTACCGTAGCCTCTTCCACGTTGGAACCCCCTTAATATTTGTTGATTCCATGGATTCAAATGGGTTTCTTCTTGTTTATCACTCCCTTAACTGGAACTTGAGCCTCCTCGAAATGGAGTTGATGTACCTCTTCGTCCTCCTCTATTCCTCTGATTATACTACCTAGTTTTTTTTTCTTCAGCCTTTAGAGCCAACTGATATGCATCCTCCATATAGTTGATCTGATGCATGCTTAGCTCATCCTGAATAGTGTATTCAGGCCATTTAAATACCTTGCAGCCATTTGTTCATTATTTTCTTGATGTTCTATACGGATGGACAACTTATAAAAATCATCTATATAATCTTGCACAAAAGATAAGTTTTGTTTCAAATTCTGAAACCTTCGTAAGAGTGTTTGAGCATAATCCATCGGTAAGAATTTTTCTCTCAGCTTTTTCTCCATTTTGCTCCATTTCTTGATTTTATCCTTCCCTTTCTTTGTTCTTTCATTTTGGAGATGATCCCACCAGTTCATCGCATGTCCCTTTAACTTGGTGCATGCAAACCTCATCTTCTTTTCTTCTGTCATAGAATTCCATTCAAATAACTTCCCCATCTCATTTAACCAATCTATCACTTCCTCTGGTTTAAGAATACCTGAATAGTCTGAAACATCAACCTTGATCGCTTCATTTTTTCCTCCAAGACTCTAAGCAACCTCTCTTCAAAACTCACTACTTCTTCTTGTCCTTCTTCTATTCCTTCAACTCCTTGGTTTGCTTCTCCATCAGATTCATCTTCTTCTCTTTGTAATCCATGGTTTTCCAATCGGTTTGTGAGTTCTTCTACTTGTCTTTGCAAGCTTATCATATCTCTCTGCATCTGGGTAAGACCTCTACCTCTTCCTCTTCCTCTTCCAGTCATCATCCCGCTCTGATACCAAATGATGTAGCCCAAAATACCATTAACAGAAATTATTCAGAAGATACACAACAAAATGCTACAGAATTTGAATTCTTCATTAACTTCTCCAACTTACTCTGCCCCTACAATGAAATAAAATTCCTACTTAATACAATTCTGAAAGTTACCATATTTGGCAGGTTTTTGGCAAAAATAGATTTTTCCTTTTTTGGTAATTTTTAAAACTTATCCTATGAATCCCAATTTTTCCCAAGAAAAGCTCCCAACTAAGGCAAGTCAAATTTCCAACTAATCCATAAAATCAGAAACATGATTTCGGATTTATTACAAAAGCAAAACTCAAAAAAAAAATGGAAAGAAAAAGAAAAAGCCAATTTTGGAGGTCAAGATGAAATTTTAGGCTCCCAAAAAATGGTCAAAACTGCCACCAACAGAGCTTGTTGAGTTGGAATTGCCATCAACTCTAACTCACGAATTTGCCTGTAAAATTTCAGCCAAAACCCACATTCAAGTCAAAATTTATGACCCTCTAAAGCTCCTGCATCAGTTTCTTTTCTCTTTAGGGCTCAGGTGTTTTGGGCAGTCTCCATAAGTTAAGTAGAAAGCAACATCTAAGAACCATGAGTCTTGTAGACTGACAAACAGAGTGAGAGGAAGGTCTTCTTCAAGTGCACTATGAGCCATTAATTTGCATAAACCCTGCCCTCGGACTAACTTAGTCGGTCGGATATTCAAATAAAAATTCTTGAATCCTCACTACCTAGGTGGCTCTATTGTTCATGCCTATATCTTGAGTCAGAACGTCTTTAACTGCCGACGAAGGCACATATACAGTAGAATGTGAGTGTAAGATATAAAATCTGAAGTATTTCACGGCTTTTACCACTGCATACACTTGTTTTTCTACCATGGGATAATTTAGCTCGTGCTTTTTTTCAAAGGTATGCTCATGAAAGCGATTGGCACTTCTTCTCCTTTTTCATTCTTCTGCAATAAGATCCCAGATAAGGTATATTCTGAGGAATAACAATAGATAATGAAGTCTTTTTTATAATCAGGATTAATCAACGTTGGGGCAGATGCTATGGATTTTTTCATATCATCAAATGCTTGAATCACTTCTGAACTCCATTTGAAAGGATTTTTTTCACTTAAGAGACTCACCATATGCTTAGTTGTTTCAGTGAAGTCTGGAACGAACCTCCTAAGAAAATTGGTCTGGCCAAAGAATGACTTAACCCCTATCCGGTTAGAAGCCAAACCTATTTTTTGAATGGCTTTTACCCTCTCAGGTTCTATCTTGATTCCGTCTTTTGAGACTATATGACCTAACAACTTCCCTTCCGTAACACAAAAGATTGACTTCTTAGGATTCAGTGAAATCCCATGCTCTCTGCATCTTTGCAAAACAACTCTCAAATCCTTCAGATGGTTTTTTCGCCTTTTAGAAAACACTGTTAAATCATCCAGGTATATGACAATCACCTTTTTAATTAGATGGTTGAATGAAGAATCCATCGCTCGCTGAAATGTAGCGCCTGCACTAATTAACCCAAATGACATGCGACTATAGGCATATGTGCCCCATGGGGTGGTAAATGTTGTTTTATGTTGATCTTCATCAGCTACCTTAATCTGGTTGTAACCAGAAAACCCATCTAACATAGACATCATTTCTAAGCCAGCCATTGTTTGCAATATATGATCCATCATGGGAAGACCATAATTATCCTTTAAACTGCTTTGGTTTAGATTCCTAAAGTCCACGCAAATCCTTATCTCACCAATTATTTTTCCTCACAGGCACTATGTTGGTGATCTAGGTGGAATGATGAATAGGATATATTATTCAAGCCTGCAACATCTTCTCAACTTCCTTCTTAATTGTTTCAGACACTTTAGGATTATAGCTCCTCAGATTTTGTTTAAATGGTGAGGCTCCAGGCTTTAAAGGAATGTGATGTTGAAATTTACCTCGTTTGAAGTTCCTCAAATCCTGGTAAGATAAGGTGAAGAGATCCTTATATTCTTTCAACAAATCAACAAATCTTCTTCTCTCACCAGAAGTACAACATTTTCCCAAGTTTACAAACTTAGGGTTTTGTTCATCTCCTAAATTCAATTTTTCTGAATCACCTTCATTAGGAAGTTCATGAGAATTATGCTTATGTTTGACCGCATCAAATCTATCAAAAAAATTCTCAAGGGAAACCAAGCCTTTAGGAATGCGGTTTCCTTTTAACTGAACAATCCCCTCTTCAACAGCTTTACCCAGATCAGGACAAAATTCTTCACAGGTTGACTGAGACCCCTTAAAGTAGGTGGTGCTAAAAATTTCCACCATTTGCAGAAATTTATCAATCTGTTTGTCATCTTGGAAAACTTTCCAGTGATCTGCATTGTTAGGAACATTAGGCCTGTATACCATCTCAATCTTATAAATTGTTTCTTCAAAATCTGGATGGGGAAACAACAAAGATGCGTAAACTACTAAAGAATCAGCTCTGCTATTAAGGTTCCTAGGAATAGCTTCAATAGAAAAGGCCTCAAATCCTTCTATTTCATCCCACACACGATTTCTATAGTATTTTAACCTCTCATTCTTTACTAAATACCTTCCTCTTACCTGTCTTACTATTAGCTCTGCATCTCCTTTGGCTTTCAGTACATTTGTTCCTTTCTTTTTAGCTTCTTCAAGACCAAGTAGAAGAGCTTCGTGCTCAGCAGTATTATTGGTATTATCAAATTCCAACTTGAAAGAGTGAGGAAAAATATCTCCTTGAGGTGATATCAGAACAACCCCTGCTCCAGAGCCAACTGAAGCGCAACTACAATCAAACTCCAGAGACCACAAAGAATCTAGTTCTTCACTGTCAACCACTTTTGTCTTAACTTCAGATGACATCATATAATTTCCAAATTCACATTAATGATACAAAATCTGGGATTTGGGGTCTTCGAATGGGAAGACAGTGTATTTGTATTTTCCTTCTGGTTTTAAAACAATATTTTGATTACCAATAGGGATTGTCGCTTGTGACCAGTCTACTTTGATTTCCCCCCTAAGGTCTCTACAAAAGGTTCTACTAAGCAACATCCCATAACTTGCAGGACCAAAATGGTTAACTTGAGTTTTTTTCTAGGATGAGCAGCAAGGGAAAATTGAGCATCTTTGATTTGTCCTACTAGAGGGACTTTCTTAGAATCCATGGAGTAACATCTCCCAAAAGTGGTTGTTAATGGAAGGTCTAGAGCCTTTGCAACTGAAGCAGGCATTACATTATCGGATGCTCCAGAATCAATGATGCAGTTATTCAATTTAAATCCATGGATAAACAAAGATAGGTAGAAATGCTCTGGTTTCTGAGGGACAAAAGGACTTATATCGACAGAGGACTGGGTAGCCAAGGTGGGTTGGATTTCTTCTAGTAAAACAGCATGTGTCGATTCACTAGTTGTAGGAATTGAAGAGGACTTCCCTGACTTCACATAATCGGCTAGTTTATTGAGCTCTTTAGGATTCATCCTAAGATATTTTGTTGTTGACACTTGGATTTTTGAGGTTTTACAGAAATTTACAATGTCAAAAGAGGCATTAGGCGAAGAATCCTGAAAACTTCAGCTTCCTTAGCATTTGTATTTTTGCAAAAAGAGTTTTTTGGTGAAAAATCCTTACCTTTATCTTTGTCACAGTGTTGAGGAGTTGAAGGAGAATAATTAGCTTGAGAACTACATTGATTTCTGGTCAGGATCAAACATGTGGGATCTCCAAGAGTTACCAAAATACTACCTCCTCTTTCTGAGTCTGACTCATATTCCATATAATAATTTCCACAGTCGCCAGGTAACGAAGGAACTTTTGCATGTTCGGAAGGATCCTCAACTAATTCTTTACTGTTATTCATCTACATTGATCTCACCATTTCAGGACAAGTTGAGCCATCATGTTCATCAATGAGGTGAAAGGTACACATATTTTCTCTTTTAAGAGAAACCTCTACTATTCTTTGTTCATTTTGTGATTGTCCTAGATATTTGTGGCTAGGACTTGCTTGATCAAAGTTTCCTCTAGGAATGTCTTTATATAATGAGGGGGAATTCATATTTCCCTTGGGAAATTGCCTCTTCATAGTGATTACATCATTCATCAATCTTTGTAACAGAGGATCAGAAGAAGTGATATTCTGAGAACTTGGCTGTTGGACATCCTCCCTCCACTTGCCAGCCGTGATTAAATCTTCTTCCAATTTGACAACCATAGTCTTAGTGGCATCTAAATTATCTACTCTTGATCATCTTAAATGGAAACCAATGTCTGGTGGCATAGCGTTCATAAAGAAATCTTTTGTGTTTTCAGCAGTTGGTCTTTTTGGGGTAGGGATCCTGTGAATGATCTTATTGAACTTTGCCACAAACTGCCTCATGGGTTCATGTATTTCTTTTTTTAACTGAGTCAATTGGGGAAGAAGATCATGTTCATTAGATATACTTTTAAAAGCAAGCTTCAAAAGTAGATTTCATAGTAGCCCAATCAGTAATTTGGCCATTAGGCAGATGATAAAACCAGTCAGATCCTGATTCAACAAGTGTTTAAACAAACAATCTGATCGCAACGTCTTCATGTTGAACAACCAAAATTCCACATGCAGTATTGAATGCATTAAGATGATCTTCAACAGAAACTTTTCCATCACCATAAAATTTAGACAACAGTTCTCTAGCTCCTTTAGGCAGAGAATGATTTCCAGCTAGATTAAGGGGTCTAACGGCATTACCCCAAGGTTGAGCCATGACTGAGGGTGGATAAATTGTCTGAAGGGAGATGCTTAAATTCCAGAAAGAGTTAAGGCTTTCCACTGATGAGAGGATGAGGATGCACTAGGGTTGGACTTTTTAGGAGAAGGGGGTCTACTTTTAGCCTTCTTCTTTGGGGTATAGCTGGTAGGAAAGTGGAAATTTCAAAGTTCCTGGAAAAACTATCAAAGATACCCTCCCTTGCTTGGGACCTGGTAAAAGGTCAGGAATCTAGTCTTGCAAAGGAATTTAAGGTCTCTGCACAGCTCTATCTATTACGGCGGCTTCTTGAACAATTGGGAGGCCTCTCAACCATTCACTAATTTCTTCTTCTTCTTCTTCTTCTTCTAACACTAAGCGATCTTGTTGATAATGTTGATCACTTTTCCTCACAGCCCAAGCTAATGAATTTAGATCAGCTATGATGTCCTCCTGGGTATCTAAAAAGTGTAAGTCGGTCTGAAGAACTGGAGGAGCTTCTTCCTGACAAGGAATGATGAGCACGGGTAACACCATGGTTACTCATTTAAAGGGAATGACTACTGATACTTAGTGTATCGGTTCCCCAGTAGAGTCACCAAAAATCTATTATCATACAAATTTTTCTTGTTTTATAAATTATAAATTACTCACTCTAAACCCAGGCAAAGACAAAATCTCAAACTAACAGTTGAATCATAATGCTTAGCTTTACAATTCTCTAAATTAATACAATTCTCTGAATTAAGGTACAGTGCCCTGTTTGATCTTCAATGAATTCTAGAAATCACATATAGCTTTCGCAACCATTCACTTTTAACCAGAAAGCGAGTAAGGCTTTAACAACATTTCCATACATCAACATGCAATGAAAACGGAAAGAAAGATAGATATTGAAACAGTAAATGAAGCTCACAGACTTCATAATCATAAACAATCCACTGAAAATACAGCTATGCTAAAATAAAATACAAAAAATTCCACTTGAAAATAAATTCCAGATACTCAAGAAATATCCCAACAGAGACCAATATGCTATTATAAATCGACAAATTTATATATATCATAAATTTTTGTTCCATTCATATCAAAAATGTACTTTCAAGTTTCTTCTTCGAAAACAAACTAACAAAAAAAAAAAAACTAAAAATTGTCCAGTCTTGCCTTACTTAACCAAAATTACCATCATCCTGATACAAATTATCCTGGCTATATAAATAGCCGCCAGTCTTTTGAGAATAAAAACTAACATCCCGAGATATTCTCTACAGGATTCAGTGTAACTATTTTTGAAACTGCCCAAAATCAAAGAAAGCATAACTAATAAAAACTACCACTACTCTGTGATCTGTTAAGAAGGAGCAGGGAGTGGTGGATAAGTTGGATCCCATGGATTGATCCTGTGAGGTGTCCATCACGTGAGAGCTCCTCCATTCCTTATGTGCCTCTGCAATGTTGTCGATCGTGGCAAGACAATATGGATCACTCTTTGTTTCAGGAACTTCTTGTCTTTACGGACATGGGGAATTTTCTGCATATGCACCTCAAGGTGATTTCTGCAGACTACTAGCATAGATTCCATGTTAGAAAAGGCTATGAAATCATCTGGGGTAACATCTTTAGTATCTCTTATAGTAGTAACCTCACGCTCAAATTCTTGCATCAACTCCTCTGCTCCCTTAACACCCTGAGTGTCTTCTTTTATGAGGGAAATGTTCAGACATTTCAGGTCCTTATGCATAATATCCATTAACCCCTTCAATTCACTGAATAGGTAGCTGGTCCTATAATGAAAAAACTTGATGATAGAGTTTCTCCACTCGATGCTTTTGATGGAGACATACAGAGTATCTTCATCCAATCCTACTATGAATTTCTCAGTTAGGAATTTATTCACTCCATACTTCTCTATTTCATATAGCTGATTCATCACCTTTAGCCACTTCTTTTTCTCTTTTTCCCATTCTATCAGTTCTACCAGAATTTCAATCATAATTGAATTAACCACCTCGCGAGTCTTAACCAACTGATTAAAATATTTACTTCCCTTCTGTATCATGGTTTGGGTCCACTTGGTGTAAGCATCTGCAATCAGCTTATTCTTTTGAATCTTGTCCAAGATCTTCCTCACATATGGTGAACATGGGACAAATGATTGCGGAGCTACAGTTAAAGGGAGAGGATTAGGATCTCAAACCTCTTGAATAAATTCATCCATCCTCTTGATTGCCGCTTTCATCTCATTTTTGTCCTTCTCATCCTTAAAAGACCTATGGATGATCTTTTTCATAGAATTTTCCAGATGCTTTACATCAACCACTCTGGTTGCATACCCAAGATCTATCTTTTCAATTGTAAAATCATCTGCAGTAGCTTCAGAAAGCTCTTTGTCATTTCTGGGAACTACAAACTCAACAAACCAGTGCCCTATTTTTTCATCAACGTCCACTCTGGATTCCAATTTGATCCTTTTTGGTTTCTCTGAGGAACCTAAACATTTGATCACCATATCTTCAATCGGCAATTTTATTGGCAAGACATTCCTTTTCTTGCTGATAGATGTCTCTAACCATTTCAAGGTGGGAACCGGCGTCTGTTGAGAGTCCTCCGTCGCCCGAGTTGGAGTGGTAGGTGATGACATTGCAGAATCTTTTACTCCCTTTTGATCATCCTTTTCTGGAACAACTTCTTCTGAAATAGAGTGTTGTGAGTTTACATCTCCCATCAAAGTATCCATTCCTTCTAGATCGATCACCTCCTTTTCAATCATCTCAACCTCTTTTTTGATAGCCCTGCTTCTAGAAGTTCTTGTAGACAAAACTGGATGAGGAGACTTCTACTTCTTTACCTTAGATTCAACAACTTTTTTATTTTTAGATTTGGATTTACCTGCAACAGAAACATCTTCATTAGAAATTGGGATAGAATTTTCAACATGGGCATTAAGAACTGATCCTCTAGTGTTGTGCTTTCTTTAAAGAGGTGGCTTTTTAGTGGCAATCCATTTTTGGTTCTTTTTATCACACTGAGATTTTTAATGGGGATACTCTCTCTTTCTTCTATGTTCCAGTCAATCCCAGGAAGTGGTAGCCCCTAAATTTTCTCCACATAGTGTTTATCAAGAATCTCTTCCTCTTTCTCCTCTTCTATTCCCGTGGCATCAATGCATGTCTTCAACTCAACTATTTGATTCAATGTAAATTGGCACCATGACCTTCTTCTAACCTCAAAATCATCTCCACAATTATCCCAGAAGTCCTCTATCTGAGGAACGTGGCGGAATTCAAAAGGTAGGTTAAAATGTCGAGCAGCATATGTCCTGATATCAAAATCTCCCCTAGCCTTGAAAGTTTATAGTTTTAATTTGTTCAATTCTTGCTCTAAATTAAGGGCATCAAAGGAATTCTTACAAGTATAAACACCAAGTTGTATAGGAAAACTGGATTTAGCCCTCCCCTTTCTCTCTTTTAAGTCTTTGTGTACATGTGCCAACTGGTGACTAACTTCTGTTATAACATGCAAATCTAAGGCATACGTAGGCAGTTTGAATGGTTTCCCTTCGAACCCGCCAACCCTTAGGTAAGTAAATCTTTTGAATTGTATGAAAAATCTGCCAAAGGTGTTAACAAAATTCTTAGCTTCCTCTGACATTCTTTGTTCAATATTCCCTTGTAGCTCAAAAATCAACCTTCCAAAAATAATACCATTAACTTTCATATAGTCGTCAACATGAAGATCTTTTTGTAGATGGGGATAATAATCAAATACCTTCATACTGGGAACAGGCAATTCATGATATAGACCATCTCATTTTCTAGTACATGCCAGCACATAAAATAGATAGGAAGACATATAAAAACCACTAGCCTTTTCTGAATAGTTTTCCAGTTGATGATGAAGTTCATCAGCAATACAATCTGCCCAATCAATATACTTTTCCCCTCCCAAAGTTATCTGAATGAGAAAATACATCCAATCATGCCAGTAATAGGTGTGACTGTTACCTTTTATTCTATTCAACAGAATGACCAACTCTGCTACTTCAGCTTTAAAATGATCTATTGTGAGGGGTTTGGGCAGTCGTGACCCTCCTCTTTTTGGTTCCAATAGCCATTGTTTAGCAATTTCATTTCTGTAAATCTGTTTCTTTGTTGAGAAAATAGAGTAGAAGGAAGCAATTGTCCATCCTTAATAGGGATCCTTCTTAGGAATACCCATTGCTGTAAGGATGACATCTCGGTTTATGAAAGTAAGAGGGCTTCCATTGATTTTCTTAATACACCTCTCCTCTTTATCATATCTCCTGACACACTCTAACACCAATTCTGGACAAGGGGTCACCAGAGGAAATGCTACTGCATCAGCTAAACCACTTAACATCACCTTCTCAATTATGGAACCAGGAACAGAGCTTTTAATCTTATTGTGAATCTTCTCTAAGGCACCCGTCTTTATCATTGTGTCATCACACTCAGGTATTGAACAAACCAAAGGAGAGGTTTGTCTGAAATTTGGTAGTGGGGGCTTCATATCTCTTAAGAAGGATATCTATTAAAGACTGAGATTGCAGAAGAGAAAAATAGAGCCTTTCAATATGAAATTTTCAAATGTCCTCAATTTCAAACAAGAGCTCTAGGCAAGAAAAACACTAACCTGAAGATTGTGCACACCCTAAGCTTCTCACGATCAAAGCATACCTTCTACTTGCTTCACCAACTTGATCATTTCAAGAAAGCTTCACTATAGGAGTGACAGCATGAACTCTCATTTATAATTGAATTTTGATAAAATACACAAGATTTGCATTTAATGATGAAGTGGGCTTCAATTAAATGTGACAAGAGGTTTGGCTTAATCCGGTCATTAATATTGATCTCTTTGAATGATCAAAATGACATATAAGTGTCACATCCAATAATGATTATATTTGTGGCATGCGCATGTATATTTATCTTCTGCCAGCTGTCCTTTTAGTCACATCATCGCTGTCTTTTCACTTTTCCAATACGCAAGTTCTGGTTGAACTATGAACATTGAAAAAGGCTATTTCAAAGAAGTGAGTTCAATTGGACAATAAGACATGACTTCCCTTTGGTGTGTTTTTTTATTGGAAGAACACGTGAGCGGAAAAAAAATGAAAACTCGATAATACTTTATGCAAGACGAGGCCCGCAATTGAACCTTGAACTAGACAAGTTCAAGATTCATAGTTCAACGGAAGAAGGGAAATTGCAAACCGCGTCGCTCATTGTCATGAAAAAGCAAAGAAAGGAAATACACACCACAGGGCGACCTTGAACCTTGAACCTTGAACTACAAGTTCAAGATTCATAGTTCAATTGACAGGGGCGAAATGCAAACTAAGACTGAAAGGTATTTATTGAAATGAGACTGTAAACTCCTGATTTTTAGAAGATAATCAAACAAAAAGTATGAGTCAAAAATCAGGGGTAACAATCAAAAAGTACAAAAAAAAAAGTGCCTTGGTGAAAACCTGGTAAACAGGCACCTTGGTAGCAAAAGTAAAGATAAATCAATCCGTCCTATGGTGAAAACCACTTCTTTTGGCACCTTGGATAAGTACCATGATGAAAACCTGGCAAACAGGCGTCATGCGTAATTCCTCCCACTTGCACTCTTCACTTGGGGGCAAGTTCCTTCCATGTCATCTTCTCCCATCATATCTTACATCCAGCTAGCTCATGCACATCCATGTTCCTTCTGCTGATCTTGACAAGGTTGAGCCTATCCATGAGTATCATGTACCCTGACATTCATGATCCCTTCCATCAGCCTATTCACTTTCTCTCATGCATGCTACCCTATCATGATCCTTTTTATCCCAAGCCTATCATTCCTATCTCTGTGCATTCCTGTCATAATCCAAAACATACACTTATACCTCCATCAACCTTTATCCTGATCATAGCTCTATCCTATCTAATTGACCCCTTGGTCTTGATCTAAATGAAGAACAACAAAAAATGTAAGTCTCTTGACATGTCCACTCTTTTAGACCACATACTTTTCATGACATCAGGTCATTACCCTAAATGCTATACAGCATCATTCCATGAGCCTACATCGCTATATTATTTTTTCCCTAGCTTGGGTAATCTTGAAGAGACTATCCTTGAGGGTTGCTTTCACTCTCTTCATCCATCATTGACTATCCATCTCATACATCATCTTTCTAAACCGTCTGCAATGTCCTACACCTTGCTAGACAATGGGAGGCAATTCAAGAACAAGGATCTAACAGATTTATGCACTAAGTTCATAATTATTCAGCACTGGTCTTCTATCTATTATCCCCAGGGTAATGGACAGGTGGAAGCTTCAAATAAGACTATTCTCAAGATCTTACACCGCACAATACACAAATTTGGGCGAGACTGGCATCTCTAGATTAATCTGGCTTTATGGGGCTTACCGCACCAGTATACAGACGCCAACAGGGGCCATGCCCTTTGCTCTAGTTTATGGTGCAGATGCAGTGCTTCCTATTAAGGTTGAGATTCCTACCTTGTGAGTCTCTTTGAAGGGCCTCATTACTGATGATGATATCAGAATATCTCAGCTTCAAGAGCTAGAACTACTGGATGAACGTCAAAAAGTGGCATTCGATCATATCAGAAGAGAATATCTAAAAGCTACAACAAGAAGGTCAGACCAAGGGAATTCCAAATGGGTGATCTCATCTTGAGAGAGAACCCCAAGAATCAACAGCAGCGGGTCTAGAAAGGAAAATTTGAACCAAACTGGCTTGGTCTGTATGTTATCACTACAGTATTTGGGTCTAGTGCTTACCAGCTCTCTACCATAGAGGGGGAATAGCTCAAAGAGCCTATCAACGCTCTCCATCTAAAGAAGTTCTACATTTGAGATGTTTTCTGAATGCTCATGTACATACTCTATTCTGAGAAAATCATAAAAATTGCAAAGTGTCCTGAAAAAATGATCATCTTAGTGAAAACCTGGCAAACAGGTGCTTTGATGTATCTATTATCCTGGTGAAAACTTGGTAAACAGGTGCCTTGATAATACCAAAAAAATTGAAAAAATGAAAAATACAAAAAAATTGAAAAAATGAAAATACAAAAAAAAACGAGAAAAAGAGAAAATAGTGTGCTATTAAAGAAAACCTGGTAAACATGCGTCATGGTAGCAAAAATAGAATTTCTGCCAAGATGGTGAAAACCTGGTAGACAGACACCTCTTGTTCTACAATGCTCTATCTATCGTGGCATCTCTTGGATTTCTTGCAATTTTCTCTCCTGATTTCCTGCTTTAGTCTGCTTTCCTGCTTTAGTTTGCTCGCTCATGCATTCGCTCTCAGTCATTTTCAAGGTTTTGCTCGGCTTCACATGGATTGAAATTGGTCACACTCAGGGGCATCTTCCTGGTCTAGGGGGCATTTTCCTATCTTTTGGAGTCTCTCTCCTCTTCGCATCAATCACCAGGGATTCTCACTGAGTCTTCCTGCCTAGATCTCACATCGATCTTTATGCTTGAGAATATTTCTCGCGTCAGTCACCATTGAGTCTCACTGCGTCTGCCTACTATTGTGGTACTACTGAGATTTCACACATCAACTTGCTATCTACATATTTGACATCAATCTGTTCATTACTGGGGGGCATGGCTCCCCACTTTGATCGCATCTTCGGTTTACACTCAAGTCAGTGATCTTGTCAGTTCTAAAGGACAACTCTCTACTGGCACGAACTGGTGTTTCTCAACACCCCAATCAAACAGTATTTTTCAACGCTCTCTTTGGACACATCTATGTTTTTCAACACACATTGGATATCACCAACGTAAACATCTCTCGATAGCAATCAAATACAATGCACTCACAAGCACAACGGTGTTTTTTAACACCCTAAACACATGCACATTCGTAAACTTTGAAACACGCTGAGCTATGATTGAATCTTTCTTTGTATGTTGTTTGTTCTCATGAATTTCATTGATATTTTCTTTGTCTACTGCTTGTGGGTATAGTTTCGATGATCCGACAGCATCAAATAAACAGGGTGTATGTGATAAGAGGTCTTGCATTAAGGTGGGAAAGCCTCGCATCCCTCGATCTTGTTTATTTGTATGCCAAGGGGAGGTTGGAACTATTTCCTTGACTGTTATCGCTCTGTTTGTTTACTTGTGTACTCTTATTGTATCAAATTGGAAACAATGTTCATGTCATCTTGGCTTTTGTGCCTTGGTGCTTATGTTCGTTTCCTACATTTTTATCCGATGAAATTCATATCCACATCCTCATGGTCGCAATGGCACTAGTAAGGATTGTATTGACTCTGATGTTCCAAAATACTTGATGATGATAATTATGCGATGAGTCCAACAACCAAGTCTTAGGGTTGCATTTAGCTTAGGCTTACATTCGCATTTTAAGCTTGCATCGCGATAGTTTTGGTGCTCTCTTCATTGTCTTCTCATTATTTGAAGGTCCTCATCTTTTGTCCTAGATTCCTCTCGACTGCACAATTTTTTGGTCCTTGCTCTCGATCTTCATTCATATTCTTTTGGTTAGTACCTGTAGTATATTGAGATATCCTACATGAGATGATTAGTACCATTGCATTTCCATACATTCATTTGCATTTACATATCCATAAACATGTGCATCCATTATAAGCATAAATCAAATCATACATAGAATTTATTCATCTAACATCTATCATTACATTATACATCAAATAAAACATGTGCATAAACATTTGCATATTCATCCATGGCATACATTTATAATCCATACATCTAATCATATGGGAAACATCTCACAAGACATACAAATCTAAAGCAATATATAAACAGGTACAATGATGCCAAAATTGAGCTCATATGTATATCAATCGATCAAATGTACAAGGGTGCTACTCGAGCACAGTATATCAAAATGGTGGTACAATGTATATCATATATCTCATCTAGCCACTCCCACCTGGAGGAGGTTGCATGGCCTGCTGCTGAGGAGGTGCCTGTGGTCGTGCCCGTGGAGCGGCCCGTGCCCCAGCATACTCTGAAAATGGTGGAACCTGGTCTGCTACCTCAGGAACTGTGATCATGTATGTGACATAGTAATAGGCTGACTGAGTGGCCTCATAACTCACCTCTATCTGAGCTCTATCCAGTGCCTCCTGCAATCCCCAGATCTCTTAGTCTCGCTCAGCCACTCAGGTCTCCTAGACGACCACCTATGTACAGAAGTCATCTCACTCCCTTTGTGCCTATCTCACTCTCTCTAGGCTCCTCTTGTGGCTCGGTTGTAACAGTATCGACCAAAACGGTATCCTCCCCCTGCTCAGTGGACCTCTCCTGAGTACCACTACTCCCTACACTTGCATCTGATCCCATCTGTCTAGGAGGAATGGGATTCTTCTCGGTCCTCGACTGTACTCTCTACTGAGGTGGTAGTTGCTGAGGTGGTACCTGCTATGGTGGTGGCTGCTACACCTACTGCTATGGTGGTGGTTGTACAACCTATTATACCTATGGACCTAGGCCAACAGGATTTGTAAACCTCAGGAAAGGGTGCGCTAAAATATGATCCCTGTATGCAGGTGTCATCCCTGCATTTGTCACCCCTGCTAAGTAATCCCACATGGCTGGTGGTACCTGTGCATCTATCATGCTCCTCCCTTAGTCTAGCTGCTGCTACCATCCCTTCTTCATCTCATCGACAAATCGGGCATAGGTACAATACTCCTAGGAGACATCCTGCGGTCTCCCAAACTGTCGTAGAACCTGTGTCAGTAGAAAGCGCTTAATAACGCTGATAGTGCGCCCGATCAAAGGACGCAAGTAGAACATATGTGACAACTTGTGTCGTGCATCATCCCAAACCTCTATGGCTATCCATGGCCACCATATAACTGCTACCATATCATCTAGCTACGCCTGCCACTGATTCATCTTACCCAGCGCTGGCTGAGTCATAGGACCTACATACCTACAAATATATAGCTCTAAGGGTTGCCGAGTGTCATGAAAAATCGGCCGACATACGGGAAGGTGCTCCTAGGCCCAAATCTATAGAATGAAGGCTCCTGTCGACATAGTCCATGCACCCCGATACACTATCTTGTGCATCTCATGGTACATCTATGCAAGCATGCACTCGCCCCATCCAAATCTCACTATTAGACTAGCTAGCATCCACTGCAACATAACCCCCCAGCCGCACTCCAATCTGTGCTGACCTCGATCTGGTACCAGGTAGTAACTCAAGAACAATGCCAAGACAACTGCCAATGTATGATTTATGCCATACCTTCTCATTAGATCCTCCCAAGAGATGGCTCGACCCATTACCAGATCATCCTGGAAGATCGCTATCAGCGCCAGTGTACCTACTCTCGGTTGGGTATCATACTATAGATGTCCTTAGGAGTGACTATCATCTCCCCCTGCGGAAAATGGAAAGTGTTTGTCTCCGAATGGAAATGCTCGACTAGTGCACCCAATAGACCATGATTTACCCGAATATCAGGTGCATCACGAAGATATGATAATCCGATCCCGTCGAGATGGGCACCATCAGCATTTGTCAGTCTCTGTAGCAGCTCACCCATGACAGGATGATGAGACCGGAATGCAATATCAAGAATTCAACCTGCAAAGCAAGCGACGACATTTGATTAGTATCTCAACATGATGGTTTTTCAAAGCAATGACAACAAATGCAGCTATGGATCTATCCTAAACATAGTTCTGGGGCATTCTCATTCGCTGACTCTATGAAATAAAAGACGATACCTTTCTGGACAGTAAGTAACTCCCATGTGAGGAATATTTTTTCTCACGCGAGATTTCTACTTTGCGTGAGATAGGATCTCTCTTTGCGTGAGATTCCATCACCAGCAATGAAATCTCGCGCGACATCGACGTGCATCTCGCGCGAGCTCGTGGAGGGACCCCGTGCGAGGAAGCCCTAACCCATGTGAGGAAACTAATTTCTCGCGTGAGGGGCGACCTTGGCCGGCATGAGGAAACTATTCCAATGTATGATCTATGCCATACGTGCTCATTAGATCCTCCCAAGAGATGGCTCAACCCATTACCAGATCATCCTGGAAGATCGCTATCAGCGCCAGTGTACCTGCTCTCGGCTGGGTATCATACTCCACACGAGCCCCATGGAATGGTACTCTCAGGATCCTATAGATGTCCTTAGGAGTGACTATCATCTCCCCCTGCGGCAAATGGAAAGTGTTTGTCTCCGAATGGAAACGCTCGACTAGTGCACCCAATAGACCGTGATTTACCCGAATATCGGGTGCATCACGAAGATATGATAATCTGATCCCGTCGAGATGGGCACCATCAGCATTTGTCAGTCTCCACAGCAGCTCACCCATGACAAGATGATGAGACTAGAACGCAATATCAAGAAGTCAACCTGCAAAGCAAGCGACGACATTTGATTAGTATCTCAACATGATGATTTTTCAAAGCAATGACAACAAATGCAGCTATGGATCTATCCTAAACATAGTTCTGGGGCATTCTCATTGGCTGACTCTATGAAATAAAAGATGATAGCTTTCTGGACAGTAAGTAACTCCCATGTGAGGAATCTTTTTTCTCGCGCGAGATTTCTACTTCGCGTGAGACAGGATCTCTCTTCGCGCGAGATTCCATCACCAGCAATGAAATCTCGCGCGACATCAACGTGCATCTCGCGCGAGCTTGCAGAGGGACCCTGTGTGAGGAAGCCCTAACCCATGTGAGGAAACTAATTTCTCGCGTGAGGGGCGACCTTGGCCGGCACGATGAAACTATTCCCTCGCGCGAAACTTGACGTGATCAGACTTAAAAAGCTTCAAAAACATGCTAAAATGATCTAAAAAGCGATAAAAATTTGAAATGCAGGATGGTTTTTTGATTACTTACAGATGCATCATACTCTGGTGGCCGGTCGTGTCATCAGGAGTGCTCAAATTGATGTGTACGCATGGGAATGCTATCAATGTTAGCTTGAGCTCTTGCCATCTCTAAAGTCAAAAGTGAATAATGATTTGAAAATGACCCCTCCGGGCCTTATATAGCTTTTGACCTAATTTTCAAAAGTGCTTCATTTTCCATGAAAATTACACCCTTGGCTAAAAAGACTGTCCTGAATCCATTTTTGTGAGCAAAATCAAAATTTGACACTCCTAAGCAGCTCAAAATTGCATTTTAAAATTTTGGGACCCCCGTGCTCTGACGCTTGTGCAATCAATTTTTTGACGTCACTTTCTTGTCATAATCATCTCTTGTAATCATTTTCTCAACTTCTACAATCTTTTCATCAAAGTCAACTCTAGTCAATTCTGGTCAAAATTGGTCAACTATGGTCAAACCTAATCAACAGGACCTCCCGATCGGTCTAAATCAATTATGCCTTCTCTTAATATATCTCTGATTTTTTTGGATCTTCGATCTTGCATCTATCTGCAATCTTTGTTGTCGATCATCTTTATGTTGTGTCATCCTTTGATTTTGCTACCGAGGGGGGAGGATGATTGCATCATTGAATCTTTTTGCATCATTCTCGAATCAATCTAATCTGAATCAAAAGTCCCCATTGCTAGGGGCATCTCATCACTTGGGACATATTCAATGTTTTGTACCTTATGGTCAAAATTGGATATTCCATGATCTTGAATCTCTAGGGGCATCTTGATGCCTCGCATCTTATCATCTTGTCATCTATATTTCTAGATATCTGAGCAATCTAACTCGGATCCTCAAGGATTATGCTTTGTTCTAGAGATAGTCCTAAAAATCTCTATTGACTATCTTTTGGGACAGGTATTGGGGCAATCTAACCCTGAATCTTGAAGGTTGAGCCTTGTTCTGGGGACAGTCTCGTGAAAGATATCAATCTGACCAGTGTCTGGGAAATCTAACCTAGATATTGGGGGACTAAGCTTCATTCTAGAGATGATTCTTGAAATCTCAGTAGGTATTGGGGCAATCTAACCCTAATTCCTGAAAGTCATGCTTCGTTCTGAAGATGGCTCTCAAAAGCTCTTTTGGACCGTTATCTGGGAAACCTAACCTAGATCTTAGAGGGCTAACCTTCATATTGGGGCAATGTAACCCTGATTCTGAAGATAGTCCTAAATCTTCATCAGCTAGCGGACATTGGGGAAATCTAACCCTGATTCTGATCTTCTCTCAATTGGTATTTGGACCATTGTCTTCGCAATCTAACTTAGACTTTGGAGAATCATGCTTCATTCTGAAGATGGTTCTGCTTCTTGATCTGATTGGTGTCTTGGAAACCTAACCTAGATTCCTAAAATCTTCATCTGTCACATCAGACTATTCTTTGAATCAATGCGTTGCTTGCACATCAATTCAAAGAGGGGAAAAATGTAATACCCCAAAATTGGCACCTTACAATTCTAATCAATTTTGGTGCATTTTCTCATCACTGAAGTCCTATTGTACTAGGCAAATTCTCCTTCCTAATTGACTTTAATTGACTTAGTCTCAAATGCAGAAAACCTAAATTTGCATAAAACTTACACTATATTTAATTCATAAATTTTCAAGGTTTATTAGCTAAAAATCCCTACGATTAATTGATTCAATTCTAAAGTCCTAAGTGCTTTTAAAGTAAATTAATTCCACCCCCTTTAGCTAATACACATCAAAAGGAATTGAATAATTATTTAGTTATTTAAATGAATTATCCTTAAATGAATTCCATAATTCCATGTGAAAAGCCACCCATGTGGCAATAATTCATTTATTTAATTAAACAATTCCTCATTTTGTCTCACCTTCCTCCATGGAGATGAAGAGTCAGTCGTTTCTTTCCAAGAAACTCTTCATCCTCTTTCCAGGTTCTTCTATATTATGGACCTTCTTTTCTTCATTTGGGGGAAGCAATTTGAGAGTATCTAAACTATAGCAAAATCTTGTCTCAATTCTTTCATGTTTTTGAATCGTTTATTGCATAATTAGCATAATTTCATTTAGAGTAATGACTTTTTGCATCTTAAATTAGTTTTCTTATGTATCAATTAGCTTAATTCTACTCTTTCTTTCAAGCTTTCTAGATTAAAATATGTATTTCCATTCTTAGATTGTAATTGCATCTCATATAGAATAAATGGTATTTAAGTTTTTATAATGCTTTCAAATTCTCCATTTTAGCAATGGTCATGGTTGTTGGCTCTCGTTCTGAGAGTAATTGAAAAACCCCAACTAAATAGGAGGCAACAGGTCGATTCAATCAATATTGTGGAATGGACAATTCATGTTCATTTTTTCAATTCGATGATTGAGCAATGACTATGTTGTGTTTGTGCCTGATTTAGAGGTCACATTCAGACGCACACATATATCAATTCATTAACTTAACATACATGTGAACATTCATAGAAACATTCATGAAAGTAATTGACACATAACACAAGATATGATATCGCAGAAAACTCCTATTAGGAAGTAAAAACTGCGGTGGGGATGGCACCCACAAAATCTTCACTATCTGCAGATTGGAAGGGGCCAGTTAAGGCTTACAATTTGATCACTTTTGATGATCTACCTGGTTAAGAGTATCTATTGAGACCTGTTAAAGTCTAATCGGTTAAGAGCTTTAGCAACACTGTTGAGTGTGCACTCGGTTAAGAGATTTTTAGTTGGACTGTTAAATCCACCTTCCTTGAAAGGATTTTTACACTTTGCTCCACTTGTTAAAATGATAGAAAATTACAATTTAACCTGGTAAATGCAATCTCCTATTGTTGATACAGATCCATTTAAGTTTACATGAATGAGATTATCACCTAATGTGATTGAGTAATACCTCTGATTCTCGGTAGCCTCTGTTCTTGGTTCTTGCTAACCAAATTCACCTTTTGTTGTTCTGGTTCTTGAAACTTTCAATCTAATCCATACATGTGCTCATAGGCTTCATTCATCCTCTCTTTCATATTCACATCCTTGAATAATGAATGATTGCATTATCTATTTATAAGATGGATTGACATCGTCAAGTTTCACGAAAAACAATGTTAACTCTAAGATCAGGTTTACAACTTGTACCTTGATCTCCTAGTCTATGTGTTTTAAATCAGTTAGACTGATTAAAGCACTTACATTCGTGTTTCTTTTCCCTAAAGAAATGGATTTAAAACAAATCAAGATCCAATAAATAGAATAAGACTGCTTTATCTGACGTGGAAGTCAGATCCACTTTTTGCGGGCTACAACTGATTCTCGGTTCCTGACGGTCAGTTATGCTTCTAAAATTAGTTGACTGTCTTTCAGTTTTGTTCTCTCAATTGCTCTTTAACTGTCTCTTCATTTTGCACTTTATCTGTCTCTCAGTTTGCACTTTATCCTGCACGTCGGGTTCCTCTATCAGGTTCCTCTTTATCTTTTTGCTTTACAATTTGGGTGTACACACAAAGTTGTGTCATCGGATCTCTTTGTACTTAGTCATTTCAGTGATCTCTTTATATCTAATTTTTGGTTTGCTCTTTGTTTTTTCTTTTGGTGTATGCTTACCAAAAGTGTTGTTTGCATACTAATGGAAAATTAATGTCATCAATCTCCCCCTTTGACATTAGTATCAAAAACTGATATGTGCAAAATACTAACAAAATGTTAAGTATATACAACATATATAATCCTTAGTCATTTAATGACTCCCCCTATGTATATGTCAGTATATCTATACATATGATATCTTTCCTTCTGTAAATACATATACATATCATTTCCCATCTGAATATATATCATTTTCCCATATGAATATACATATACATATCATTTTCCCCCTTTTTCATATTAAGGGAAAAGGTCTATACCTTAGAGCTTATCAAAAATGTGGGAGTGTGAAGACGTCATGTCTTCCATCATTTTCTCCCATTGTTCTTTTAAGTTCTCTAGATCCATGTGCTCGAGTGTGATCTTGGAGTGCATTTCATAGATGATGTCTGCTACAGACATCTCGGGAGTTTCTATCAGTTGTCGTACTGAACTGATGTGTTGTTGAAGCAGTGTAAGGTTTGGTATAAGTTGAGCTTGGAGCTCGGTGACTTCTTCCCTAAAGTGTGTCTCTGCTTCCCAAATTTCCTTCCTTAACCTTTTGATCTCAATGATCTTCTCATAATACAACTTAATTGCATTGTCTCCATCGGTGGTTAAGCTATTAGCAATGTTATCTAGATCTGTATCTAACTTTGCTATGTTATCACTATTCTCTTTAGTGAACTTTTCCAATGTGCTCAGTTGTTGAATTAAGGTTATAGCTTCAATTATAATTGGATCTAATTCACTAATGAATTCTGATAGCTTTACCTTGTTGACTGCCACTTCTTGGCTGATGTTCTCAATGAGCTTCTGCTGGTACTTTTGCTCTTCTCTCACTTCAATTGCCTTCTCTGCATCAATATTCTGAGTTGTTATTGCTTAGGTGAGAGTGGCTAATTTATCAATAATTGGCTTGTTCTGATCAATATCAACATCGGGTACAATTTGGTGCAAGATGTCCCTAGTCATTTCTAGTACCATTGAGTCTCGATGTTGTTTCTTCAGCTTCTCCTGTAATGTCTTTCTTTGGCATATTTCACCGTATTCTTGTAATGCTTCAAAATCAAGTCTAGTTGGGTCACATTTTGGCATCTGGATGATTTCATCCAAAGTGACCTCCAACTTATTCTTCTTTTGTGTAACACTTGAATGTAAAACCATTGCCAATTTCTTGGCTTTCTCAGTTGTGCTTGATGAAGTTACTTGCTGTGCTTTTTTTTGTGTTGTATATCAGTTTTCAGCTTGTCGGGTGTCTATAGACGTCTCCACATTCACCTTCACATTGTCGGTAGCACCTTTGTCGATTTCCTCAGGAGTGTCATCTTTAGGTTTATCTCCTTCATTGGTGTCCTTAGCTTCATCATTCTTTTTTCTGCATTCTTCTATGTTGTGTCTGCATCTGCTTGTTTTGAATCTCCTCCTGTAACCTTATCAGTATCGATTATTGTTTGAGTGTCTCCCATGTATTTCTGATCATCGGTGTTGTATTTCTTTTCCTCTTTCCCCGCATCCTTGGGAGTTTCTTTTTCAGGTGACTTATTTGTTTCTTGAAGAATATTGATAGCTTGTATCAATATTAGCATGTTGCTTGGTATGTTCACCTGTGCAGTATCAACTGTTATGTCTTGCTCATCGGTTGTGTCCTTTTTAACATTGACATCTTCATCTTTATTTACTTCCTCTGCCGGATCATCAGTAATGTCAATGATATTGTTATCCACAATGTTGTCATTTGTGGTGTCGGGCCATGACTCATCTACAACATCCATGTTTTTGTTGTCGGTTGTGTCTTCTTCTTCCTTATCTAACTCAACAGATGTGTCATATTTTGTATCTTTTATTAAGATCTATTCTTGATTTTCCTTTTCAACATCTTTTTTTGTAGGTCTTTCTCGGGGATTTCTTCCTTAGTAGGTCTGTTTATAATCTTACACCATTTCTTATGGCTATCCTGTTCAAGCTCTATAAGCTTTCCTTCGAGAAATTTATAGGCTCTCAACTTCAATGAGAACTCTTTTTGTGTTTCTCCATCATCTCATCTATTTCTTCCTTCTTGGATTCAGAAGGCATGCGAGTAACAAGTACTATTTCTCTTATTTCCTTCTCACTCTTCAAAGCAAATGTCCATCTGGAGTATAGTATGTCTAAGAGTTCTCTCGGTACATTATTGCTTTCAAACTGAATCGGTACATATTTGAACTTGTACATTTTTTCTATGATGGCATCTTCAAATTTGTTTTGATCTTCTGGATCTAGTTTCAACCATCTTCTAATCTTAGAATCTATAATAGATCCTGAATTTGCAATAGATTTACAAATGTCATCAATAGTTTCTAGAGCTTTAACCTTGACATTTTCTGCCTCTACCTTCATCTTGCTCGGTATCTTCAATATCTTCTCAGGTTCTGATGATATTTCTTACTCTTTTGTTTGCACCTCTCTTCGGTGTGGTCGCTTTCCTCTTTTATGTTCTTACCTTTCCTTTCTTCAAAGGTGAAGGAGTTGAATCCTTAGATGTTTGGCTTCTTGTTCTAGAAGCAGTTGTGATCCTTGGCTTTTTAGTTGGTGGAGGAGGTGGTGAATCTGACTCTGTAGCTTTGGATTCATCCTTTTATTTAGCTTCACCGATAGGTAGTTGTCCTTCAGTTTCTTCCTCCTACTCGGTTCCTTCCTCTATTGTCGACAATATCTTCTTGAGGTTCTTTACCATTTTGTCCTTTTTCCTCACAATATTCTTAACAACCAGGACATATTTTATTCTTGTTTTGGCCTCCTGATATGTTCTAAACTTGGGTTGTTTCTTATCCAGTGGTTCATTTAATAAGGCATCAATTGCTTTAGATGCAAGATCAATGTTTATCTCATATTCTAATGGTTGAAGCCATGTTGTCCTCAGTATATCAGGCTTGATATAAGTATGATATGTATCAACCATAAAACATAATTCATCTTTATACTTCTCAATGAGTTGTTCGGGGAACCTTACCCTCTTTTGCATTCAATCTTTGAATATAGTAAATTATTAATCCATGATTGTTTCAAAATTATCTCCCAGTGAGGCTATGTGTTCACTGGTCTGCATGGTGACTGGTTTTGTGCTATCACATTTCACATCTCCTACTGATGGGAATATTTCTTGAAAGTAGAAGAAAATGCACATTATGAGTGATCCAAACTTACATGTGTTTGACTTCGCATTCCTTATAGTCCTTAGATTCTCTTCTAGTTGATGCAGTAAAAGTTATGATAAGTCCAACTGTGTTCCTTTCTTCACAATCTTATATGTCGTTTCCACTGCATCGGATGCAATGTAGTTCATTATGCTGGCTTGGAAGAATTTGTAGCCTAGAATGCATGCATCAAATTTCATCTCATCATCGATTATGGTGGAAAATTTTAATCGTCTGCCATCCCATTTGGCTCTTGTGATCTTCTCAATCTTGGCCTTGGGTGGATGCTTCAATGCTTTTACCTTCTCGGTTATAGGGTAACCGATGACCGCATGGATAACTTCTTGGGTTATCATCTTCGGTTCATCCAACCAAAGTTTATGATTGTGCATTCAGCTTAGTACTAACTGAATCCACTCGGTTTTGAAGACCTTTGAGAATATTAGGGCATTGGTGAGCCCTTTTACTTCTATATGTTTATGTTCATCTTTCAGAGTTCCATCTTTTTGTATAACTTCTTATAAGCTTGTTCAACTTCTGAATCACCTATTTCTGCAATCTTGCAGTGTATAAATGCTCAAATATCCTCGACAAGTAAAACCCTAGCTGGTATTCATGAGAATGCTCCAGCATCATCGGATTGTGAGGCAACCTCAGGGTGAATCTTGTAGTTTGGTTCCTCACATGCCAGATTCTTGATGAGATTGAACTCGTCCTTCTTGGTGTTCTTCGATTTCATAGTTCTTGATGTCGTGGCCATTTTCAGATTTAGGGCATTCTATAAAATGTGTGAAATAGAGTTGTCAGTTGTTTATAGAACTTACTTTATACACCTGTAATGATTTCTGATCTGCGTGGAGTGTTGGTGGTTGAGTTGTGGACGCTATAAGATCCTGTTGCTTTCTGCTCAAAAATCCCTCTTCGTCGCTTTGCTCTGGTCATGGTGAACAATGAGACCGACCAGATGCCTTTTTTTATAACCATTTGACCTAAAAGGTTTGTCATAAATGCTTACCAACTCCTCGGTGTGTAAAGACAGAGTTTGTCGGTTAAGACTTCAACTTTTCTTTGGTGACCACATGACGTTTCGGGTTGGTCGTTATGCCTCTTGCCTTTAGCGATGGTTTTCGGTATTGCGAATCACTTATTCACTTTGCTCAATTACTGACAAGGCTTGGTTTATACTAGCAACTTTTCTTTAAACTAACGCTACTCAGTAAGTGTAGGCAATATCAGTTTTGAGTGTGTACCGACAGATTTCAATATGTATGCCCGATAGCATAGTTATCACAGATTTTAACAAGTAGTGCCATGATGCATCTTTCTTATGCTAATTTGGCATATAATCAATATATTATGGAACTAATGTAAAATAATAACTTGGGGTAATGCAGTTCCGTACTTACTTGTTCTGTTTAGGTGGGGGTGGTGATGTCACCAGATCCATTGGATGAGGTGTCACCATTTGTATTGCTCGATCTAGCTTCATCATTGTTTGAAGCTTTTCTCCACATTTTGTCTCTTTCCCTCCAGATGTCTTTAATGGTGTTTCCATTGGGATATGTGATGGTCTCATTCATTCAGTCTCTGTAGTCTTTCTTGAGATGACCAACTTTATGACAGTGTAAGTATGCCATTTCGGGGTTAGTCCAGCCTCTAGAATTTCTAGTCCACTGTCTCATACAGTTTGCAAAAATGTGACCAAATCTTCCATATGCTATACAATTTGTGCAAGTGTTGTAATCCCATACATATTGGTTACCGACTCTCTTCAGTTGATAGGGAGTTTTTTGACCTTTAGGCTTCCATGCTTGCCTTTTCTTTTTCTAGCATTCAAGAGTTGTGTGCTCATTCATTTTGCAAGTAGGACTTCCTTCTTTGTTTGTTTCATCTCAGACTTACATTCATATGCTTTATGTCCTTTCTTGTTACATTTATAACAAAATCCTATTAATGAAGATGTAGATTTAGGAATACCTTTCATTTTGCCTCTGCATACATTTGATGTATGGCCTTGCTTTCCACAGTGATTGCATTTAAGCTTTCTTGGTCTTGAATTTGTATAAACATTCTTTGGATCAATTTGATTTGATGATTCTCCATTCTCGGTAAAACCTAGACCAGTATTGTTGTTGACTCTTTGTTGTCCTTCAAGAAAATCATCCATTCTTTTATTGCTTTCTTCAGCTTTCATGATAATTTCATTATGCTGCTGCTGAATTCTTATTTCATGTTTCAAATTTTCATTCTCATCTCTTAGCTCACCGATAGCTTCTATTATTTCAATGAGTTCAACATTTATTATGTTTGCCTCTTGACTCATAAGAACAATATGATTTGTTATCTCATGGTGATGCTTTGTAAGTCTTTGTATTTCATACTCTTTTTCTTGTAGCTTTTCTGTAATCTTTCTTCTATCATCAATAGCTAGTGTTCTTTCTTGCTCAGCTTGTATAGCATTGTTCATGACATCAATCATCCTTACCATCTGTGTCTCTTGACCGATTTGCAAATATTTAACTTGTCCAGCCAGATGTTGATTGATTTCAGTTGGGCTTGTGATGCTTTCTTCTGATGTATCTGAAGCTTTACTTGTAGTTGATCCTGAAGACTCAAAGAAATCTAGTATCTCTTCCTCACAATAATTTGTCTCATTACAATGAGATGCCATAATCTTTATTTCATCTAACAACTGTCTCATGTTGATTCTAGCTTCTTTATACTGTTCATAGAATATATGAATTTCTAGCTTCTTATTTTCAATATTCTTATCAAGTATGTACTTCTCCATTGTATGATCTTTTCTCTTAAGCCTTTAAGCTTTTCAAAGAAGAGACTTAGCTCTAATACCAATTGTTGGAATTAATGGGAAGTGTGTACTGTAAGGGGAGGAGTGAATCAGTACATCTAAAACTTTTGTATCCTTTAATCAATTAACCTTTGTGTAATCAATTGTATATCCATTCATCCGATCTATACTATCTTGATGTGAGTTATATCAATTCATTAACTTAACATACATGTGAACATTCATGAAAGTAATTGACACATAACACAATATATGATATTGCAGAAAACTCCTGTTAGGAAGTAAAAACTGTGGTGGGGATGGCACCCACAAAATCTTCACTATCTACAGATTGCAAGGGGCCAGTTAAGGCTTACAATTTGATCACTTCTGATGATCTACCCGGTTAAGAGTATCTGTGGAGACCTGTTAAGGTCTACTCGGTTAAGAGCTTTAGAAACACTGTTGAGTGTGCACTCGGTTAAGAGATTTGTAGTTGGACTGTTAAATCCACCTTCCTTGAAAGGAATTTTACACTTTGCTCCACTTGTTAAAATGATAGCAAATTACAATTTGTCCTGGTAAATGCAATCTCCTATTGCTAATATAGATCCATTTAAGTTTACATGAATGAGATTATCACCTAATGTGATTGAGTAATACCTCTAACTCTCGGTAGCCTCTGTTCTTGGTTCTTGCTAACCAAATTCACCTTTTGTTGTTCTGGCTCTTGAAAATTTCAATCTGATCCATAGATGTGGTTGTAGGCTTCATTCATCCCCTCTTTCATATTCACATCCTTGTATAATGAATTATTGCATCATCTATTTATAAGATGGATTGACATCATCAAGTTTCACGAAAAATAATGTTAACTCTAAGATCAGGTTTACAACTTGTACCTTGATCTCCTAGTCTATGTGTTTTAAATCAGTTAGACTGATTAAAGCACTTACATTCATGTTTCTTGTCCCTAAAGAAATGGATTTTAAAAAAATCAAGATCCTATAAATAGAATAAGACTGCTTTATCTGACGTGGAATGCAGATCCACTTTTTGTGGGTTGCAACTGATTCTCAGTTCCTGTCGGTCGGTTATGCTTCTGAAATCAGTTGACTGTCTTTCAGTTTTGTTCTCTTGGTTGCTCTTTAGTTGTCTCTTCGGTTTGCACTTTATTTGTCTCTCAATTTTCACTTTATCCTGCACGTCGGGTTCCTCTGTCGGGTTCCTCTTTGTCTTTCTGCTTTGCAATTTTGGTGTACACACAAAGTTGTGCCTTCGGTTCTCTTTGTACTTAGTCATTTCGGTGATCTCTTTATATCTAATTTTTGGTTTGCTCTTTGTTTTGTCTTTTGGTGTATGCTTACCAAAAGTGTTGTTTGCGTACTAATAGAAAATTAATGTCATCAAGAAGTGCCCACTGATGTTGTTTGATCAAATTAATGAGTAAAGTCGCTAAATTACGCATGCTCTAGCACGCCAACTATGGAATAATATTCTATCATTACCAAATTTGTATTGATTAACTTAACGATTTAAGAATACAATAATTCTCCTAAATACTGAATAATTCCCTAGTTGGATTAACTTATATCATCGTATGAATATGACAACATGTCTTCAACCAGTATGTAGACTAATCCTCTTGAGCGTAATGGATCAATCTTAACTAGAGTTAAGTAAAAAAAATAGGATATGAAAATGTAATAAGTGTTTGGGAAGGGTTCCATATCTTACCCTTGGAAGGGAAAATATAAAAGATTATATAATGTCAATCATATCTTAATGCTTACGACATCTAAGAATTGTTGGGGAAGGATTTCCCGTAGATTGGTCATGAAACCTAAAGACCATATTGATTCCACTAATGCCAATGTGTTACCACTCTTAGGTCAATGGACCATTATTGCCTGAAATGGACAACAACTTCTGGATGGATCGTGGAGACCTTGACGAGTCTAAAGGAATAAATGATACGATTTGGTGGTGTCATTGAAAACACATAGTACATTACTTGCTTTAATAAAACCTTGGGCAAGGTGGTACTTGTGTGGTATTAAGTTGCAACAACCTACACTCAATAAACCATTAGCTTAGGGGTCAATAATCATCAAATTTAACTCCAATATTGTTTAAAAACCTCCAAAATTGGTTTATTGCTTCCTAGATGAAGCGAGTTTGATTCTTAATGGACGCTCATCAGATTGACACAAGAATCAGTGACTAGACTACTCCAGAATGGAAGATTCAAAGGTGAGCATGTTGCATGAACTAACATACTTTGCTCTTCAAGACATGGAAATGATATGAAAAATACAACTAAGATAATGCATGAACTATCATGAGATTAATCTAACAAGACCCAGCAAAATACTAAGAAATAAAACTAAGACTAAACATATCTAAGAACAAATGCAAATGCTATTCTAGAATGAAGATGTACATATCTAAGAACAAATGCAAATGCTATTCTACAATGAAGATGCTCTTCTACAATGAGGATACACTAGAATCAAAATGACATTATAATGTTACTTCAACAATGAATCCTCCTTCAACAAGGAGAGCTATCCCTTTTATAGAAACCTCGTAAAAATGGATGGCTGAGATTTGACCACAAAGGGTGGTTAAGATGCACTCTCCTTCAATCCATGTGAGCTCTATCTATGTGAGAGGTTATTGATTGGTCAAATTTGTGTTTGTTGAGGGAGAATGAGGAAAAATTTGGTAAATCCCCCTTTTAATCACCTTTTAATCAAAGATTAAGTGTGCACACCCATGTGTGAATGGGTTCATCTAATAAAAGTGTAAGAACATTTATTTAAGTGTGCAGTGTATAGTGATTAAATAACTCTTCAAGCTTGACTTAGGATGAAGTTGAGGACCTTGGTTATAATCATGGAAAGTGGGATTATTAGGGTTTTCTTGCATAATTAAGGTCTAGTAGTGAAGGCCTTTAGATTTTAGGATTTTTAAGGCCAATTAATTAAATTAGGGGTTGTAGGTTTATTAGACCAATTTTTAGGTGATTACATTTGCCCCTCTTTGAGTCGATGTGTGAGAAGCATGTTGATTCAAAGAACATCTGATGATCGATCATAAATAGCTTGATGTGAAGCGATGAAACTATCTCTGATTAGAACCGATTCCCAACTTGATCAAACAAAGACTGATTGAAGGTTGAAGATACCAGCTCCGGACTTGATTGAGTGAAGACTGATAGAGAGATTAAGTGTTTGGGAAGGGTTCCATATCTTACCCTAGGAAGGGAAAATAAAAAAGATTATATAATTTCAATAATACCTTAATGCTTACGACATCTAAGAATTGTTGGGGAAGGATTTCTTGTAGATTGGTCATGAAACCTAAAGACCATATAGATTCTGCTAATGCCAATGTGTTACCACTCTCAGGTCAATGGACCATTAATGCCTGAAATGGACAACTTTTGGATGGATCATGGAGACCTTGACGAGTTTAAAGGACTTAATGATACGAGTTCGTGGCGACATTGAAAACACATAGTACATTACTTGCTTTAATAAAACCTTGGGCAAGGTGGTACTTGTGTGGTATTAACTTGAAACAACCTACACTCAATAAACAATTAGCTTAGGGGTCAATAATCATCAAATTTAACTCCAATATTGTGCAAAAACCTCTAAAATTGGCTTATCAAAAACCTCTAAAATTGGCTTATTGCTTCCTAGATGAAGCAAGTTTGATTCTTAATAAATACTCATCAGATTGACACAAGAATCAATGACTAGACTACTCCAGAATTGAAGATTCAAAGGTGAGCATGATGCATGAACTAGCATACTTTTCTCTTCAAGACATGGAAATGATATACAAAATGCAACTAAGATAATGCATGAACTATCATGAGATTAATCTAACAAGACCCAAAAAAATACTAAGAAATGAAACTGAGATTAAACATAGCTAAGAACAAATGAAAATGCTATTATAGAATGAATATGCTCTTCTACAATGAGGATACCCTACAATAAAAATGGCATTATAATGTTACTTCAATAATGCATCCTCCTTCAACAAGGAGAGCTATCCCTTTTATAGAAACCTCCTAAAAAATGGATGTTTAAGATTTGACCACGAAGGGCGGTTACGATGCACTCTCCTTCAATCCACGTGAGATCCATCTATGTGAGAGGTTATTGATTGGTCAAATTTGTGTTTGTTGAGGGAGAATGAATGGAAAGGGGAATTATTAGGGTATTCTTGCATAATTATGGTCTAACAGTGAAATCCTTTAGATTTGGGGATTTTTAAGGCCAATTAATTAAAATTAGGGGTTGTAGGTTTATTGGACCAATTTTTAGGTGATTACATTTGCCCCTCTTTGAGTCGGTGTGTGAGAAGTGTGTTGATTCAAAGAACATCTAATGACCAATCAGGAATAACTTGATGTGAAGTGATGAAAATATCCCTAATTAGAACCGATTCTGAACTTGATCAAACGAAGACCGATAGAAGATTGAAGATACCAGCTCTAGACTTGATTGAGCAAAGATTGATAGAGAGATTAAAGACATTAGCTCTAGACTTGATTGAGCAAAGAGTGATAGCACCTACCCTGAGCTTGATTGAACAAAGATCAATAGGAGATCCAGATACTCAGCTTGATGTGAAGCGATGAAACTGAATATCTGTCCAAAGCATATGACAATCAACCAACTTGATGTGGAGTGATGAAATTGATCAATGTCATGCAGATTTTGAAATTTTTGAATTGGTTTTAAATCACCAATTGACCTGATGTGGTGCGATGAGATTGATTTCCATTTGAGAGATTAATCAGGATAATTGACTTGATATGGCTCTCGATGAATCCCATCACCTGATTAGGAGACACTACCAGATTAATGTGATGCGATAAAACTAATATGCCCCTAGAGATTCAACCAGGTTAGATATTTGTCCAAGTGACTTGATGTGAAGCGATGAAATTACTTATGTAGAAAGAATTTGAAGAGTCTCAATTTTATATGGATTTTTGTTTAAGCTAAGATGCCTCTGGCGATGAGGTTTGTTAATTAAGATTCAAATTGTTGATATATTGATGTTGCCCCCTCAGGATCGAAATTGAAATGTTGTTAGGGTGGCAAGCCTGATTGTGACTGATTTGATTGATGGAAAGCGTTGGATTTTATACTGATTTAATTAGATTAGGTCACAAATGGTGGAGAACTTGATTCAAGCTTGATTCGAGGTCTTGGTGACCAATTTTGACCAAAAGTTGACTAGGGTTGACCCTCTTATATTGAGATGGAGGCTATCTAGTTTGGTTGATGAAATTGAGGAGGAATTAGGTGATGATGGTGCTAGCAGTCAAATGCATTTAACTAAAAGGTTGAGTTGCAATTTTGACGAGCAGAATCATGTCAGATTTTGATTTCAATACCAAAAATGGATTCTGGACCGTCAAATTAGCTAAGAGTGCAATTTTCACATCAATCAGAGAAGGTTGAAAATTAGGTCAAATAAGGGTCAAGGCTATATAGGGGGTCAAAAGTGTCATTTTCAAATCGTTTTCATTTGCCAATTTTAGAAGATTAGAAAAACCTTTTTTGAGCCAAAATGGTGGTCTCCGTGCAATCTCATCGATTTGAGCTGATGAGGTGACACAATCGACCCAGAACCTACCCACCACCAGTGAGTGGTCGAAAAACCTTCTCTTTGCAATTTTTACAATTTTTGGTTGAATTTTTGCATGTTTCGAGTTGGTTTTAGGTCGTAGGTTTCTTTTTTCCGTATAGTTAGGTGAGAAAACTTGTACGACAAACTGCATTAAATTATTATTTTTTCATTTAGGTCCATTAGATTTGTCATTTGGGAAGCACCTTTAAGTCTTATGGGTACCTTCTTGAACACCTATAATGTCATCTTCCCATGTGTATGTGCTTGTATTAGGTTGTTTCCTCATACGTCACATAATCTTTACTCGTACGAGTCCTTATATCAGTTCCCCTGTATGTACTTTTTTGTGTGGGGAACAGTGAGCATTTTTCAATGTCCTAACTCCAAAATTCATCTTTTCTAATCATAGATTTCGATTCCTTGGCGTATTTTCAGCTTGTTCGATAGTCATTGTACTATTATTCAGCATTTTAAGCTTGATTTTTATCATGTACTGATGATTTATCGTTGGTTTTCTTTTGCAGGCACAACTTCCTGACATTCAATTCTGATCGACTTAGCCACCGACCACGAGACTAGCGAGACATCTATCTGATGCGTAGAGGGCTCATCTTGAAGTGTGTGGGTTTAGATGGTTATCAGATATGTTTGATATCTATGTTAATCATGGGTTACTCATAGCTTTGGTTGAGCATTTCCACAATGAGCATAATTCCTTTCACTTGCCTACTAGGGAGATGACCATCACTCCCGAGGATGTCTACAGGAATCTCCATGTTCCTTTTGCTGGTGAGAGAGTGGAGTATGAAATGACTCCATGATAGGGTATCCAAGCTACGAAATGGGTATTCCATGATCATACAATTCTAGATCAGACCATCACTTGGGACAAATTATTGAGTAGATATGGGACCCAATTTCCACTCGCCTGCATTATGGCGGGTTTCATTGTATGCTTCATTATGGAAGATAGGGGTCAATAGGGTTTCTTATGCAGATGGGGTAGGGTGTTGGAGATACTTCTCACGAGGCCAAAGAAGTTAGGTTGGGGTCAATGCTTGCTTGCACACATGTACCATGAGATGCACAAGGTGGTATTTTGAGGTGCGCAGGGGATGGTTGTCAGAGTATTGGTGTTACAGGTATGGGCATGGGGGCACCTTCCCATTAGCAAGCCAGTCACAGATGACTCTCGACAAGATGGTCAGCCTTTTGTTTACACATATGCTAGTATTATTACACAACCTCACTTGGGGAAGATCAAATATTGGAGGCTTCATCTAGATGATCTAATTGCAGTGCCTTGGAGGCCATATAGAGGTGCAGAGGCCTGAGAAGATTGGAAGTCTCAGAGGATGGATTTATTTATTACCTAACCATTGATTGGGAGGATGACCTCTGTTATTGAGCACTTTGTTGTTTCCCAGGTTCTGAGGTAGTATGAATGTCCTCAGAGTTTATCACATGAGTTCACTGCTTATACTCGTTATGTAGATGAGGAGCGACAAGGATGGGCTCTCATATTATCTTATGCCCTTGTAGTGCAGGAGATAATTGAGATGTAGAGGCCGACCTGGGATTACTTGGAGGATATTGCATATGCAAGTGTTACTCCTAAGTACATAGATTATTTTTCTCAACATCCCTTCCCGAGGTTCATAAATCCAACAGAGAGTGCCACATATTGATGAGGAGGATGCCCCACCACAGGATGATGTAGCCCTAGGCAGAGGACAAAGGGACACAACACCTCAGAGAGCAGGAGGATATCTTGCTGCTAGCTCTAGCAGGACACCAGTAGCAGGACAATAACTCCAGCGCGGGGAGGACGGGACCTTAGGATTGATCAGAGTTAATGTTCCTTGTGTGGGTTCAACAGATGTAGAGATGGGGGACGCACCACAGGGTCCTGAGGATGATGTAGCCAGACAGGTTCACCAGAGGAGGGATGCACAGGTAGGTGAGGGTGAGGAGGAGGCACATAAAGAGAAGACCCCACGGAATGTGATCCACACTTTGAGAGGGCAGGTTAGAGGGTTGCATCTACAACTAGCTGTTGCGCAGTCTCAGATTGCAGAGCAAGATCACATGATCATAGAGAAGGATCAAAGGATCCAGGGATTCATATCCAAGCATGATGTCCTTCAGTGTGAGGTTACCCACTAGACTAGCAGGGCAGTCTACTACGTGGCAATGTACAACATAGCAGTGCCATTGGCGGAGCAGGTGCCTCCATATTCAAAATACTTGGCGATATCTAAGGGAGTGGGCTCACCACCGAGAGAAGATGAACCTCCTCCTCCAGCACCTTGAGATATCGAGGGAGGGATCTTGTCTATGTATCCTCTTTCTCTGTCTTATCCCATTATGTTTTTTTTGAGATACATAGATGTATAGATGATTCATTTGCATTGAGGATGTACATTTTGCTCGGGATCACTTGATCACATTTTTGTAGTCATCGGATGATATTCTGAATATATATATATATATATATATATATATGATCACTTTTTTCTCACTAGATGTGTTGTGATGTCTTTAGCACATGTTTTCTTATCTCCTTTCTCATGTGATTATCATCTTGTATCATATCGCTTTGATATGTTGGTTGGTGCATTCATGTACTTTAAATAGAAGCTCTTTGTAAGATGTATCTTGTTTGCTTTTGCTTGTCATGCATCTTATCATTTTATCTCTAATGTTAGCTTGGTATGCTAATGTAAGTTGTAGCACCATCTAAAAATTATGTATGCTTTAATATGATGTGATAGCTTAGCACCTCATGCCCCTTGTATGATTGATTCTTACCCTTTCTGCAGGTATATAGCCTTGAGATGATTGAGATCGTAGGATAGTGAATGTAATTGACCACTTTGGAAAAGGATTTAAGGGATAGCTCTTCAATGTTGCAATGACAACATGAAATCCAAGCCTAAAACGATATGCAACCTATAATGCGAGTCTAGTCACTGATTCCTTTAGTCATTTTGTCATCATCGAGCGTTTGGGACATCAAAGTTGATACAACCCTTACTGGTGCCACTACAACCATAAGGATATGAGTATGAATTTAATCAGATAAAATATGTGAAACCAATGTAAGCATAGAGGAATTAAATCCAAGATGACAAAAACATTATTTCCAGATGATATTGCAAGGGTACACCAGTATCGAGGCATATAAAGTCGAGATAACCATGAGTGTGATCTTGCGTAAATAGACAAATTAATAATAATAAAGGAGATAGTTCCAACCTCACTTTGGTGTGCAAGTAAACAAAGTCAAGGTATGTGAGGCTTTTCCACCGTAATGCAAAAGCTCTTTTCACAGATACCCAGTTTATTTGACGTTGCAGGATCATCGGGACAACACCAACAAGCAGCAATAAAAGAAAAAGATAAGTGAAAAACATTGATAACATACAACATTCAAGAAAATGTTCAACATAGCTTCAACAAGTGTTGAGCGTTAGATGTTTTTTTGTGTAGGGTGTTTGACAAACACCATCGTGCTTGTGAGTGTATAGTGTTGAAAAACACAGTTGTGTGCTTGAGTGTTATTAAGATAATATTAAGGTCCATGATGTGTTATCCAATGTTTGAGAAACAAAGATGTATCCAAATAGGTAGTGTTCATAAACATTGTTTATTAGGGTGTTGAAAAACACCATTGTGTCAGTGAAAATTTGTCCATTAGGAAAGACTAAGATATTGACTCTGGTTTGGTTCATGCGAGGGATCACATCAGAATGCTTGCTCCCTAGCAACAAGCGAAACCCTGGGAATTTTTCAGGTGAATTGTATTGAGAGGATCAAGAAGAAGATCCCCTTATGGAGTAAACAATTGATAAGCTCCATAACCAAATGTTTTATTGATTAGGAAGGGTCCCAGCCAGTTGGGCTCAAATTTTCCCTTTCGTTCTCTATTTTGGTGATATTTTGAATTTTCTCAAAAAACAAGGTCACCAACCTGAAATTCTCTATGTCAAACTTTCTTGTTGTAATCCCTAGACATTATTTTCCGGTAGAACCTCAGATGGTCAAATGCTTCTTGTCCTCTTTCATCAAGCATTTCTAATTCTTGGATTCTGGAAATTTGATAATCTTCATCGGTTATGAGTCCTTGTAAAGAGATTATGAGTGACGGTATTTCTACCTCAACATGTAGTACTGCTTCTACGCCATATACCAGTGAGAATGGTGTTGCCCCTTTAGGCATCCTGATACTTTTCCTATATGCCCATAAAGTTGTATTTAGCTGGAGATGCCAATATTTTCCCAGTTTTCTCACTATTCTATGTAAGATTTTTAATATATTTTTGTTTGATGCTTCAACCTGTCCATTCCTTGGTGGGTAGTAAATAGAGGAACAATGCTGGGTAATATGGAATTTCTCACACAATTCATCAATTTCTTTGTTCTTGAATTTTCCCTCATTGTCTTTTACAATAGAGGAAGGTATCCCATACTCGCAGATGATATAGTTCAGAACAAACATTGACACTTGTTTTTCGGTCGCCTTGATTAAAGGGATAACTTCCACCCACTTTGTGAAGTATTATGTGGCAGTGATGATAAACTTGTGTCTGGTGGATGATGAAGGATATATTTGGCCGACCGGGTCAAAGGCCCATTGTTGAAATGGCTAGTGTGTGATGAATGAAAGTAATTCTATTGCAGTAGCGTGAATAAAGTTACCATGTAGTTGGCATTTCTTGCAGGATTTTGCTAATTAAAAAACATCCTTTTCCATGGAAGGCCATTAGTATCTAACCCTTATAAGTTTCTTGGATAACGAGAGACCATTTGAGTGAGACCCACAAATACCTTTGTGCAATTCTTTTAATGCACATTCAGACTTTTCGCATTCTAGACACCTGAGAGGAGTATCGTCTAGACCTCATCTATACAAATCATTAGCAATGATCAAGTAATGTGATGCATTTCTTATAAGGTTTCTCTTTTCATTTATAGATAGATCATTAGGGATTATTTGGTCTCATAGGTATGAGTATATTTGGTTGTATCTAGAGGACTCGGTTCCCACAATTGAACACACTATTTGGGATTCTAGGAATCATATGCTGGAAATGGGAGTTCTTCTATAAAGAAGTCATAGCGAAATTGATGTTCTTCCAACTCTAACATTGAGGATAAAGTAGCGATGATGTCAACTACTTTGTTCTCTGCTCTTGGGACTTGGAATGTGATAAAAACAAAGTACTTCTTCAGGTCATCAACCATTTTATTGTACAACGTAAGCTTTTCATCCTTATTCTGGTATTGATCATTGAATTGGTTGATTACTAACTAGGAGTATCCATAAATATGCAATTGCGCGATATTATACTCAATAGCTAACTTTAACCCATTCACTAAGGCTTTGTACTTGGAGAAACCATCTTCCAAGATTTGGGGAGCTTATATCCTTGTGGAGTTACGAAAAGTACACTAGCTCTAGACCCTCTGTTTTAATGAATGATCCATCAAAGAACATCTTCCACAAGTGTTCTGTCAAATGTAGGATAGCTTCATCAAGGAGTTTAATGGTTATTGGTTTACTATCTTGAAGAGGAGCATCCGTCACGTGATCAATAATGGCTTGTCCCTTGATGGCCTTCCTATCCACATATTCAATGTCTAACTCACCGAGTATCATCACCCATTTTGCTAGTCTGCCAGTCAAGGTTGCTTTGTTTAATAAATACTTTAAAGTATCAATTTTTGCAATTAACTTGAATGAATCTGCCAACATGTAATGTCTGAGATTTTGTGATGCAAATACAACTGCTAGGCAAGATTTTTCGATGATTGTGTAATTTTGTCCATAGGAAACCATTGTTCTGCTAATGTATTAGATGGATCTTTATTTTCTTGTTTCATCATGTTGTGCCAAAAGGGCTCCAAGTGATGTCGCTATAGAGGATATGTATAGCAGGAGAGACTTTCTTGGTATGGGTGCCATTAGAATAGGTGGATATTCTAGGTACTCCTTAATTTGTTGGAAGTTGTTTTCACACTCGTCGCCCCACTTGAATGTTACACCTTTATACGTCTTTGTAAAGGGTTGAGCTTTATCTGCTAGCTGTGAGATGAGTCTTCTGATTGATTGCAACTTTCCTTGCAATGTTTTGATTTGACTGATATTCCTTGGTGGTTGCATCTCCATTATGGTTTTAACTTTTTATGGATCAACTTCAATGCCTTTTTCTGATACAATCTATACGAGGAGTTTTCCAGATGTTACACCAAAGGCTAATTTATTTGGGTTCAACCTCAACTTGAAATTTTCCATCATGTCAAGGATTTTCTCCAAGTAGACCAGGTGTGTAGTTATTTTTGTTGATTTAGCCAAGGCGTCGTCAACATAATTTTCCATGTTTTTTAATTTATTAGAGATCGTTTACAAATATCTTCTCCTTTTGAGAAAACACACCTAAAACTATAAGCCAACTAAGAAGACTAAGAGCCACACAAGATGTCCCTATGGGGATTTGAACTCGGGTCTCCACAATGAAAACCCAAAGTTGTAACCAATTGAGCTCAAACCCTTGGACATAATCTTCCATGTTCTTGTGCATAATGTCGTTGAATATAGTCATCATAACTCTCTGATATGTTGCTCCTGCATTTAAGACCGAAAAGCATGATATTCCAATAGAACGTGCCCCAAGAACAAGTAAAAGCCATTTTCTCTTGATCCTTAGGCCCTATCTTTATTTGGTTGTAACCTGAGAAGTCATACATTAGGGAATACATTTCATATCCTGCTGTGAGATCTACAATCATGTTGACATTAGGAAGTGGAAAGTAGTCCTTTGGACAATTTTTTTTAGATCTTGGAAATCTTTTTGCTCATGAAAAATTGAGTGAATTATTGCTTTTCTTCTTCAAACAAGGACAGTGCTAGGTATATCAGCTGAGGTGATTCTGTTGTTCCCGAATTGATTGGGTGTGTAGGCTCTATGAGTACTAAAGATTGCTCCTGTAAGTGATTAGGAAGGATATCAAGCTTCCCATCCTTTGACACCTCTAAGAGGATTTCACCATTGGATACGTCATTTGCTTTTTACTATTTTAGGTTCTAACACTCCCACAACATGGTTTTCATTGCCAGACCCTTTCTTCTTTTTATTTTTCTTTTTAAGTCTGAGAAACTTGATATCCCCCTCCATCATGTTCACGCTCGTTACACTGGTGGATGAGGTAAGGGGTTTAAAATAATTTAGGTAGCATGCCAATGTATAGTCATTTGGGCAAGAAGTTAGGTTCACTAGTTTGTTTGGATTCCACTCAATAAGTTCAGGGTGTATTAGGGACAAAGATCCAGTTGATTATAGGGATAACACCACATTATCATGATCACAACTTTTGACTGGTAAGAGAAGATATATTAAGCTAATCTCCAAAGGATTTCCTAGACTTCGAAGCATCCTAACATCACTATTAGAATTGTTATTAGTATTACATAGATCTAACTTGTTTGACCTAGCGCTAGGACTTTGAATCTCCTCTCACATGATTCCTTGGTAAAATAAAATTCTTAGAGGAACAATCTCAATCCTTGATGTGGATATGATTCTAATGTCACTTCCAAAGTTCCATTTTTTGTTCTGGGTAGAACTTGAACTCGCACCTTGTTCAAACCAAGGAGCGTACTTATGAATGACATCAACCTCAATATCCATTGTATCATCTAAGAAGGAATTATACTCATTAGAACTTTTTCCCACTGAATGAGGTATATCTAGTATATGAGTAAGGGTGACTGGCTGCCCCCAGATAGGATGTCTTTCTTCTAGGTCACTCTCCATACCCTGACCAAACTTATACTCATGAGAGTCGGTTTGGCTGTCATCAGATCTACCCAGGTATTGTTCTATAGCCATAGGGACTCCTTTTTCCTCACTTGAGCTACCCTCCTCTTCTTTTTGATCTTCACCTTCTTGTATTGTTGTTTGTATTTTGATTTCTTTCATGGATGTTGGTACTTTGATTACTTGTGTTCTTGGCTCCATGAAGTAGGTAGATCAAGTATGTGTATGAAAATAACCAGGTGCCCCTACTTAGGGTGTCTTTCCTCTTTTCCATTTTATTTTTCTCAGCCTAACTCATATACGTGTGACTTATTCTGTTGTGGTTAGATCATCAAGGCTTCTTCGTTTAGTTGATTTTCTTCTTGTGATTGTTGTAATACTAGCTCATTTGGTTTGAAGGGGCCTTTGAACTGATGTGGAATGTAGGGTTCTCCCTGTTAATTAGGATTCTTTGTTTGTATATGTAACAACCTCTCAAAATATAATTGTGTAATCTTTGCTTCTTCTCTAGATTCATCATCAGAGCCCTCTGCTTGATAAAATATGAGATCATCTCTGGAGGAAGGATTGTATATTTGCGCACAATATCCTATCCCTCTTTTTCCTTTAGGGCTTAGGAAATCTGCATGTATAAGCTCTATCAATCCTTTATTCTTGCCTAGGGATCCTTTGCCTTTATACCCCATTTGTTGCATAAGTTGGTACCCTTTTCCATACTTATGTGGGGATATTTCAATATGTTTAACCTCTTTATCATGCTCTTCTCCTTTGTAAAGGTAGGCGAGAACAAATTTGTCCTCATTTTCCTCTGTAAGAGGAAAAACTAGCTTATACCATATTCGTTCCTTCATGTATTGTCGATGTTTGGGTACTAGAAGGATTGAATGACAATGAGGGATTTCCATAAGACCTGGGAGCCATAGGAAGATTAGCCATAGATGGCAATGGATGCAATTTTTATCCTCTCATTCCCATGTCTTTGATCTTTACTTTTTCCTCAAAATTTCTCATGATAGCTGCTCTTGAACTCTTAGCTTCTTGACCATTGAATGCTTCTTTGTTTTGTGGAACCATGCTGTCAGCTTATTTCAAACTGTTATAAGAGTATCTACCATCGGAAGTGCAAGATGTTCATTCATAACTACTACTAAACTTCTGCTCTAGGTTGGATACCATTCTCCTTGTTTTCCTTTCAATGACCGGTTTCTTCAATTCCTTTTGAATTTTGGCAAATGTTTCATCATAGGTTCCAAATCTTTGTGCTTGTTTTTCTTAGGGTTTTGACAACAACTCATCAGCATGTAGAGTTACTAAATCACCCTCTACTTCATATCCTATAGGAGAAAGCCAATATGTCCTAGGTTTCACTGCTTGCACAATACATGAATCAATGTCTACTAGAAAACAAATATCATTCTTGTACTTATCTACAATGCTAGCTAGAATCCTTTCACATTTATGCATCCTAGATTGGGAATATTTGAAATAACCACACATGACATTGTTGAAGTTATCACCTGATTTTTTTATGAATTCACATATATGAATAACTACCGGTTTGTCTTTTGACCATGTAACTTTATCTCTACCGGGGAAGAAGTTTTGAACATAGAAAAACATACATAGTAGTAGGGAACCATACTTGAATGAATGCCTCTTGTCTCTCTTTATCCTTTCCATGTTTTTCAAAAATTGACTTCTCATCATCTCACATAGATCATAAACTGAATCATCTTTAACAATCTGATTGGCATCATGGATAGCACCACCAAGCACACTGTTAGCTCGACTAGATTGGCAATCTCTATAACCTATCACCATGGATGAAAAATGAACTTCATTATCTTCAATATGATTGATTATCATTTCTCTGTCATCTTGTTTGGATTTGGTTAATTCAGTGATCAAATGAGTTTCCATCATTCTCAATGTACATTCTAGTCCATGTGAATGAAATCCTGTCACCCTGTGAATCATTGTCTTCAAAATCTTGTGTGGTCTATCTAACCATATGAACCCATCATGAAATATTCTTACCACATAACGAATCCAATCAGGATGGAAATCAGTGGGAACATCTACTGCATAAGTTAAACCCTTCGTTTGTAGATGTTTATGCTCATCTTTCAACACACCATTGATGCACATCTCTTTTATTATTTCTTGATAGCTTTAGATCGTAGTTCTTCAATTCTACAATGGATATAGGACCTAACATCTTCAATCAACATCACTCCCTGAGGAATAGTGGATAGGGATCCTGACATATCAATCTCAGCCGCTTTGATCGGATGCAGTTTAAATAAGGGTCGAGGCTTTTCAGTGATGTTAACTAGAACTGGAGTATCAATGTTCTTTACCATTCTGATCAACTGCAACAACACATAAATCTAACAAAAGAATAAACTGATAATTTTCAATACACCGGTTAGGGCTTCACAAAAAAATGATATGATTCAACTCGAAATCTTATTCTCAAAAGTAACCATTCCACACAATAGCTCTTGAATGATCAAATGAAAGTAAAGGTGTGAAATGAAGTTACTTTCCCTCTATTTATTGTTGAGAAATAGACATGGCATACGTCAACGGTAGGAATCGTTTCATGTCATCGGTTGACACGTACCCATCGGTCGGTACTCAACCAAACAACAATAACTGCTATCAAATAAATATTAACCATGAAATCTTAGTGTGGTCTACACACAATCACAAATAAAAATCATAGAAATCTACACCATAATGTGTATATAGATATTTACCGCTCATTAATCTAGGGGATTGATAATGGATTTGTTTATAAGTGTTTCCCCTAAGAAAACAATATGCTTAGTTCACCGATGGAGTCTCCACACTTCCTGAACTTGTGGAGTTCTCAGTTAACTCAGAGGAATTCAGTTCACCTTTTTCACCCATGTCTTGTTCATATCTCTTCTTCCTTCATCAACATTGGTAGTTTTCTTTCCTTTCTTATCCTCCGACAGTTCAGAAAATTGGTTCCTAAATTGACAGTCTCTAGCCAAAGGACCTATCTTATGAAAGATAAAACATGTCATGCTGGTTGACTTCCAAGGACCAACATTACCTCTCGTAGTTCTCATTCTGCAATTTGCTGCCAGGTGTCCATAGTTACCACATACTAAACATGTAGTATTGAATTGTCTTTCCCTTCTAATAGTACTCACTGGTGTGATAGGTGACCTAGGTGCATACACTCTTGACCTGCATTCTCCAGTTTTGTGTATTTATTGCATATAAAACAATATCCTTCAAAGTTGCCATTGCTAGATCTACTCCTAGACCTAGATCTACACTCATATGCAGCATGACCAAACTTTTGATAATTATAGAAATAACCATTAAAAGATTGATCTTTATTCACCGGTTTGCTCCTACACACATTTGTAGTATCACCAGGCTTTCCACAGTTATAACAAGTAGGTTTGTTAGGTTTCTTACCTGATTTGATTGGATCTACCTTATGATCTTTCTATGTCTCCTTAGATTCAGATTTGGAGGACTCCCCGATTTCAAATGTTCCTTCTCCTATATATCCAAGACTGGTTGTGTCTATGTGTCTTCTTTGGCTCTTTAGTTGTTCATCAAGCTTTTTTGATCTTTCATTGTATTTCTTCAGCGAGTTCTCTCCTTTTAGAAAGTGACTTCTTCAGCTTTTCCTGTAGTTCAATGATCATCTTGTTTGCATTCTCAAGTTGGATCTCATACCTATAACCCTCCATGATAGTGGATCTTTTCCCCAGTTCGTTAGGCTTATCACAAAGAGGACCAACACTCTGATACCAATTATTGGAATTGTTATGTATTGAGAGGGGGGGGTGATTCAACCACTAATCGAAATAACAATAGAAATTTTTTCCAAACCACAAAGCATATAACTGATGCAAATACAAAAGAAAGCAACATCAAGAATCAACAAATTCATCACACATGACACATAAATTTTATCGTTGAAACCCTTGGTTAGAGGGAGAAAACCACGGTGGGGATGACACCCACAAGCCCAATACTGCAGTAAATGAGTTTTCCCTATTAGGAGCTATAAATACCCTTTCTGAGGGTTCACCCTATTATGAGTTACTAGCACACTATTAGGAGTACAATTAGATCAGTTATGATCTACCTTGCGAGAGGATTTCAAAACCTTAATAAATAAGTTACCATGTTAACGGATTTACAAAAAAGAACCTATTAGAGTTCACCTGGTTAAGGGATTTTTCTTGTTGCAACTATTAGAGAACAACAAGATCAATGATCTGGATGTAGCACTGATTGCTTGTTAGATCCGATATTTTCTTTGTACCCTGTAACTGCTCTCTTCTATCTATCTATTAGCTTTCTGATCGCAATCTCAAATTGAAAACACAAAACCCTAATCGCATCATCCACAACAACTACAATTTCATACTTTTCAATAATAATAATTCCCATTATATATACAACTTGCACCAACATTAAACACACCAAAAAAATCTTGGAATACTTTCCCGCGAAAGCACCACATTCCAAAGTTATAATCTGGATGAATAAAATGATTTATCATGACTGCGTTAGATCAAGATAAGAACTAAAATTTATATCTCCAAAGCAGTCAAACACATTTTGACTTCTCCAATGCAACACTTTAAATTCAAGTTAAATGTTTGCATCGATCACATAAATGTTAAAACATTGAATTCATAACCTCTATTCCATGTCATCATATAATTAGAAATGATTGCACATACTATACCGCTCACCGATCTGTGATTTACCAACTGATACTTAAGAACTCTTGAGTTCTACTTGTCTAAATGTCTACGACAACAAAAACTCTTTCACCGAACAACCAAATGAGTTGTGGTTGGAACCACACTACAATCTAAACATGTTGATGCTATATCTGTGACCACTCCTCATAATTCCACTTCTACCATGATCGCCACCAAAGTGATGTTCTCACTGTCTACCGATCTTCTGGACTTAGCCAATTTTTTGCATTACCCGCTTATCGACTGTGTCTTCACTTCACCTGTTGTATTCCATGATTATACTGACTTAGTTTCCATCAATTAAAACCAAATAAGTGACTCCTTTTGACTGCAGCTCAAGTTCCATCAGGATACCAACATATTGTTCCTTTGTCTTCTTCAACTCCCTGAGTTCACATCTCATGTCTTGAAGTTGTTGATTAAGGATAGCGATCAAAGACTCTTCCTCGTGTTCTATTAGTCTTTAAACATCAAAAGATGGAGGAATTTTGACCCCTATGGAAGCTAGATGCATGAGTGTTTGCATCATCTTTTGGAAATGCTCGTCTTGTTGACATATTCTGATTTCTTCTTTAGTAAATTCCTCAATTGAGGATGAAACACTATTGTGGTGACTCTGTCATCCCTGGCTAGATCCCCAATCAAACACTGACATGTTTGGTTTGTCTTGATGTTCAGTATGAAATGATTGGTATTGAGGACTTGAATTTTGGAGTAGGGGTATTGATTGATGTATGGAGGTTGTACCTTGATTTGGAGTCCTTTGGGTAGATTTTGGTTTTTGACAGGACGAGGGTCTAGGGGTAGGATTGGTGATAGCTTTACCTTTTGAATTGAGATCAACCTTCTTGTTCTAGCTTCTAGTCCGTACAAGCATGAAAGATAAAATTAATTGAGAATTTGAAATGACTAGATTAATGGGTCAATGTCAAAGATCACCAAATGATCACTTGTCTGAGAGGTTGATGAAAGATAGTTGAGCCAGGTACAAGGTATCAAGGTTGAGACCTAAATGTCTACTGGGTGACACTTGTGACCGAGCTAATTGAGATTGATTTTGGATGAGATAGATCACAACAAGTAAGATCATTGAATAATCTATGATGAGAGATGAAGATGGGTCTAGTCACTATGTCAAGGACACATGACTATTGTGATAAGGTATGATAACTGATTGATCTACAGAGATGAAAGTCTGGATGACTATAAGGATATCAAAGATCAAAGTCAGATACTGGATTTTAATGCAAAATTTTATGAAGATTCCCACTGTTTTAGATGCCAATTCCCACAGAACCATGCGACTTGCTACTTTTAGGTTGTTTTTTCGTACGACAATTCTTTCTGGACAGAATGACAGGACAAGGAAAATGACAGTTTACCACTTGATTTGTGTGAAAATTTTGGACAATTTGTACAATTATAATGTGATAGTGTCTTATGATATTTTATGTTCAATTCAAGGTTATTCAAGCACATCAAACACGAAGGAGGGAAAATCAAACACACTTTCTAGCCCTATAGTCAATTGGCTTAGTGAGAAAACCCTTTCTTGCCGACTTAGGTACACACCCAATAGCTAATCAAAATACGGCCACCACGAGCCACACAATGGGTCTAGTGATGTTGTATTATCCGACTCTAAATGCTAATGAGGGCGCAATATGATAAGTGTCTTGGGGGAGATACTATCTCCCTTGCACTTGGATTATCTCACTTTCAGAGGTGAACTAGGTAGATTCTAACACAAAGGTTCTAATAAGGGCATCCGTTCATAACCATCTCACATAGTCTCGCAAGGTAAGATTGAGGCCTATAGCCATATGAGTACCTAGAATGAGTGTAGTCTCACAAGAAAGATTGCATCCTCTCGTCTCTATAAACATCCAAGCATGTCTAAGGATCAACAAGGTGATCAAAATACAAGAATGATTAAGTCTTGTGAGAATTTAATCTCAAAGAATGTCTTTATTATAGTGAGGTGGAAGGGTTGGCTTCTACCTTGTCCTTACTTGGGATGTTCCCTGGAGCTTTTTACCTCAACCGAAAGGTCCTCTAAAGATAATGCATGAAATAAAATGGATAACAAAGAGAAGGTCTGGATTTTTTATTCTCCCTCAAAGAGGAGAAGAGAATAATTTCATATTCCCCCTTTTTTCCAAAACACACCAAACGCTCCAAAATTATTCAAAAGATTGCCTTCATAAGACAATTCAAACACGTCTAGGTTTCTGATCTTTCCCAAAAGGAAAGAGAGCATAATCCCCTAATGCTTAACTTTACCTACACAAGAGCCCACCTAATTAGACTATGTGCCTAAATAACATTAAGAAGCACGATCAATTGGTTGATGTGAACTTAGGCAACCTTCAAACATCACAAGATTATTAGTCTTAGTCAATTTTCTTCTTCAAAACATCCTGCAAGCACAAATAAATTAGTAGTTTGCAAGAAAGAGTGTTTTCAAGCAGTCTCTTGGGCAAGTGAATCTTCTACGAAACATCCTGCAAAGATGTGTTAGGCTGCAAAACCAGGAAACCAGAAGACTAACAAAACCAAATCAGGGGTTAGAAACCAAAAATCAATTCAAATGGACCCCAAAAAATTCTCTCTATATTTTAAACGACATAGTACAGAGAATGATCTAGTATGAATACTCGTACGACAATATATCCAAAACCATAAGAAAAAGTAAAGAAATATGGTTCCTTATACGACTATTCTTGTGGGATATAACATAAAAAGAACTAGATTGCAGACTCTTACGATAATTTAAATAAAATGAAATGACAAAGCTCCAATAGTTGTTTTATCATATGAGTGTATTAGACAGACAGTACGACAAGCAACACATTTTCGGAAAAATATCAAAAATATTATGAACTTGAGGCCAAAAAAACTTCAAGCCCCACGGTGGCTGCCAAAAATGTGTGGTGTAAATTTTATATTAACCTACAACAACCTACACTCAATACACCATTAGCTTAGGGATCAATAATCATCAAATTTAACTCCAATATTGTGCAACCCCCCGCCCCCCCAAAAAAATAAATAAATAAATAAATTTGTCTTATTGCTTCCCTGACGAAGTGAGTTTGATTCTCAATAGATGCTCATCAGATTGGCACAAGAATCCATGACTAGACTACTCCAAAATGGAAGATTCAAAGGTGAGCACGATGCATTAACTATCACACTTTTCTCTTCAAGACATGGAAATGATATACAAAATGAAACTAAGATAATGCATGAACTATCATGAGATTAATCTAACAAGATGCAGCATAATTTTAAGAAATGAAAATAAGATTAAATATATTTAAGAACAAATGTGAATGCTATTCTAGAATGGAGATGCTCTTCTACAATGAGGATACCCTGTAATCAAAACGACATTATAATGTTACTTCAATAATGCATCCTCTTTCAACAAGGAGAGCTATCCCTTTTATAGAAACCTCCTAAAAAATGGATGACTGAGATTTGACCACGAAGGTTGGTTGAGATGCACTCTCCTTCAATCCATGTGAGTTCCATCCATGTGAGAGGTTATTGATTGGTCAAAGTTGTTAGAGTAATAAGATATTTCACTTATTAATTAAATCATTTTGATTTAATTATTAAGTCACTTATTATCTCTAGTTTACTTAAACTAAACTTTAGACATGTAATAATTAATTCTTTTATTAATTATTATCATGCAACCTAGGTTATTCCCTTTTAGGGTTTTGATCACCTTTATAAGGTTTTGATCTCATTGTATTTTATTATTCCCTCTTTGAATGAACATTTCATCTTTCAGATCATTCTTTGTTGTGTCTCAATTCTTTGCTTTTGTGACAGGTTTTTGCTACAGTGGATCTTGGTGATATAATTCTATGAATTCTAATATGGTATCAGAGCCTTCTTTTTACAGCCCATTCTTGAGTTTTTGAAGATTTTTTGGAGCTCGGAGAGTTTCAAATTTACAGAGGTTTCCTATGTGGATCTGGGGGGAGTTTTTTTCAGAGCACTTTGGGCACAAACTGACCTCACAGTTGCGTCTATAAGGCCCAAAACCCCCCATTTTCATATAAGGTAGGTCCAATTTGGACATAGTTGCAATTTGAGACAAATTTTTTTGCATGTACGACCCTATTTTTGACATGTTTTACGAGGCAAAGCAAAAAAAATTAAAAACTATATTAAAAAAATCAATTTTAATTGATTTTTTTGGCATTTTTTAAACATTGCCAGTGTTAACTGGCAGTGTCGCCCAGCGACCACCACCGCTCTGCCCCGCGGCCTCCTCCGCCATCGCGTCGCCTAGCGGCCCCCATCGCCCACCGCTCCACAGCCACCGGCGGGCTGCTAGCCGCCTTACGCTTGGCCCTGGTCACATGGGTGACCTCCAACACTGTCACAAAGCCCTTGGTCGCCATTTGACCTGAGGCCAAATTTTTTAATCTCCCAAGGGCTTTAAAAAAAAAATGGGCCCTTTTTTACCCACCTTCAGTGTTTTGCTTGTAACTTGAGCAAACATAAGTCTTTTTTTGCAAATGAGATATCGTCGAAAAGCTCTTTCCAAGATGGAGACTTTGGTGCAGGTTTGATTTTTAGATTTTTCTACTTCATTATCTCTTTTACTAGTCAAAGTGAGGGCTTCTTTTTTGCACTCTCGGGCCTCTAGCATTGCATACAGACTCCATTTTTTGCTCACAAATGAGCGTTAGAAAGCTCTTGATGAGCTCTCTTCATATATGAGTTTTTTTTTTTGATAAATTTGATCAAGTATTTTCCTATTCAATATGAAGCATTTCTTTCCCTGTATCTTCTTCTAGCTTTTCAGTTTGTATTGGGTTTGGTATTTCTCTTTGTAGGGGGTTTTTTTTGTTCTTATTTTCTGTCATTTATCTCAGAAAAAATAAAACACTCAAAAACACATGTAGACATCCAAAATATTAATTAAATTATTATTTCTTATATATTCAAATAACTATTTAATTTAATCAATTAAATAGTTCCCCTTCGAAGTATTTAAATACAATCTAAATACTATCCCAATGTATTCAATTAAAATACATTTGCCTCACAAAAATCCCCTTTTAATAAATTCATATTTATTAAAATCCCCTCATACCCCTAATTCTTCTAAACTATGATAAATTAGGATTTAATTTTAATTATAATATAAACCCAAACTAGAAACCTACTAATCCAATCTAGAAGCCTACCCTACTCCTACCTATCCCACTTGCTAAACCTACTTTCCCACTTGATCACCCACTAATCCTACTTAAAAAGTGATTCCTGACCTTTTTAGTGCTAATGGAATGCTCACACATGTGTGAGCAACCTTGAGCCTCACAAAGAATTACATGCTCAAATTGACCTCTCCTCTAAGCTTGTGTCCCTTATGTGGCTCCTATATGGATTCCATGTAGGTTCCACCTCATCCATGCCCTTCTCTTCCCTCCAAAAATCTATAAATATGAGGCCTTTCTCCTTGCATCTCATCTCTCATTTGTGCATTGTTATCAATGATCTCTACACATGTTCTTCTGTTGTACCTTTAGCAAGTGATAGACCTTATGAACCTTCATCGAGTGTTGTGAATTATACAATTGTATTTTAGACAATAAATTATAATCCTATAAAAGCATATATCTAAATTGAAAGTTGTTCCTTGTCAATTATCACAAGGAAATCATCTAGAAATATTAAAGTCAACGTAAACATAAAAAATTACAAAATCTTTCTTTAATAGATTATCATGAAATATCAAATTGAATTTATCTTTCTTAATTATTAAGAATAGATCATCACGAAATATCAATGTCAATTTAAATTAGAATTTGATTTTTAATGATACTATTAGATTATCCAGAAGATTCTAATCCATCATTAAATTTACCCTAAATGTAATCATATCCAATTTCACCATTTAAAAAAAAAAAATTCTATGCATGATAAATATAATAATAATTTTTTATTTATTTCATATATTCAACATATTAAACGTTATTTTAACTGTATCTACTAATTAAAACATTAAAATATTAAATAGACATTGCCCTGGAAAATGGAAAGTTGGAGTCTGGAGGAAAGTCAGTTGTACAATAGAAGAACGTGCGTGGAGATCATTGAATAGTAAGTACACATGAACACATAAAGAGAGCACACGAACATAAAGTAGATATTTGAAGATAAGATATGTGAGTAGTTGATGATCAATTACAAATGTGTCTCTTATAAAGACTTCATAAATTTGACAATGAAGTACAAAGTGACATATTTGAAGCGATATCTCCAATGACAGACTAGGGTGGTTGTTATCCACCAAAATTGCAAATACAGAATAGGGAGGGACTTGCACCTCTGAAACTGCACACCAGACTTCAATTCCAACAGGAATCACAAGTACACAAGAAACATAAACTCCGCAATGACTTCCTACAATGCCAACCATGGCCTTATAAAGAGCTCCCGAAAGATTCCCGAAGGGGATACAAATAGGCTGACATACATTATTTATTATTTTATTACTTTGGTCCCCTTTTATTAATCAATTAAAGGTCCTGTATAATATCATTTAAATTTTGGGACCACTTAATTAATTAATTTAATTAGGTTTCTTTTTTTAAATATTATTGGGACATTACAGTTTCATTGAGCATAAATTAACCATATCTGATCGTAATGGTGAAAATCATACACCAATTCTATTTTCCCTTATGTTTTGGGTCCACTTCAACTAGGTTGTCCTTTATGCAATAACAAGCCTACAAATAACATTATATTGCTTTGAATTAATCTCACACTCTTATCTTCACCTATTTCATCACCACCCATCCTTAGGAACTAATTTTGATTTATACATCTACCATTCACTACTCTAGTTCAAATACACGAGTAAAGAATTGACACATGTCATTACCATGCATGCATATTTGAGCCTCTTGTTTTTTTTAAATGTAAAATTTAAATGTAAACTTGAGCACCCTTTTCCCCCTTGATAGTGTGAGATAATTTAGCACATGTTTGTGCAGACTTGTGTGCTATATTGTTATGTTTGAATACATTCATTATTCATTTTCAAATTATTTAGAATCATTAAGGAGCATTCCAATGAGAGCATTATGGTAGCATTATTGGAATCTAAATTGCATTGTTAAGTTTGCATCATCGTCATCCTAAACATACTACATACTTATGTCTTCCTTTTTTTTAATGCCAATTTATCATCATTGAATCAATTCACCAAGAGGCTTGACGAAAGGAGAACAAATCATTGCTTAGTATATTCCTAAATAGTATCTTTCAAAGTACCCCACTTTAGACGTGTATAATAAGTTTAGGCAAAAGTGTTACAATCATAAACTTTCTTTTTGTTCATTATGTAGGTTAGGTTCATTTTTCACACAACACGGCTACTTCCATAGACACAATTAAATTACAACTAAATATATTTATGTTATAAAATATGAGGCATTTTTTAACATGACCTTTTTTTGCATATCAATAAATCTAATCTCATTAATTGCTCCATTCAAATTTTAAATTGAATGTCATAACATTTGTTGAAGGTTTTGCAAATGGAGTAGCAAGCTTAGAGGACTTGATCTCATGTGTTAGTCAAAATTGTATGCCATTGTCTCTGCCTTTGCTTATGATTATGTTCATAGACACTTAATATGTTTATGGTGCTATTGGTTATGCTTAATTTGTAACCATCTTATCTACTAGTCTTTTCGTCCTTCAATTGGATCTACACTTGCTTCCTATGTTGCTACTAATATTGGTAGTTACATTGGTGGATTTATTGATCTTGTTATTAGTTATGCTCATACCTTTGTCGTTGTACTATAATATATGACCTCTTATAAAATCTTAATGCTTCACCCTTGTAAAAATTGCCCGATATAATAAGTGATAAATATGATAAGTAAATAACATATTTAATCAAATTCAATTCTATATTTGCCATCCCAATACCACCTTTAGTACCACCTTTAGATACTAGGGTTTTATCATTATTCAATTATTAGTCCAAAGGTAAATTATGGTTTGGTGTATAGATTTTCCACTTATTTCTTTGGTATCCTCGTACAAATCTATAGAAACCACTTTAAATATGCTACTTAGAGGTGTCGTAAAACTTTTAGCTTTCTTATTATGTTTATTTTTAATTCTAGACTACCTTTAACTTTCCTTAGTCTAGGTGGCAATTGTATATTAGCCAAAACATATATATGATATCATGATTGACAGGAATCATATTAATTAATGATGAACAAAATTCGTCATTTGTTTTAAAGCAACGAAGAAGACAGAGAAATGGGGATCCAGAGAGAATGGGAAGGAGCTCAAATGGGCAATTATATTTTCCAAATAGTAAGCATGGTGTTAACTTAATTGCCGATAAATACCGAAAGAAGAGAAAACAAATATAAATTTTTAAAGAATGATAGATGTCCATTATACGCCTTCATTCAGTAGGTGTTGTTTGTGGGAGAAGGGCATGGATGAACACATGGAGGATGGATCAACAGCTCCTGCAGCAGGAGGAAGCATTGAAACATCAGAGGCCTCGGAAGGCTTAAGGAGGAGGGTTTCCCTCAAGAGGAAAAACAGCGCGTCTTCGTCCACACCATCTAAGCGCCTCGCCAAAGACAGGTCTCCACTGCCACCCTTACACAATGGTGGTGTCAAAACTAGGCAGTCACCCATTAAAATGGCTGTTGCCCAACAGAAGGCACCCATTATATCACCCCCAGTTAAAAGTGATGATACCCAGATGGTTACTCTAGCTGCTAAACAAGTGGTTCTTGGAGGAGATTCGAAGCAGGAGGATGAGAGAATGGATCAAGCAATTGCTGCTGTTGCTAGTATGGAGTTAAGTGAGGATGTGCTTAAAGATGAGAATGCCCACATAGTACCTACCCCTGCTGGTAAGCTTTGTCTCTTTGTTTTAGGCCATTTTAGGGTAGACTTTGTATCGATACGGCTCTCCAATGGGCATCGCTGGTTTGTTGAATTGTATGGTGGGATTGTTAAAAATAGGGTTTGTGTGCAAATTAGTGGTATAGACTTGCCAATCGTAAGTCATGATTTCTAGTCCCCTAGAACTTAAGGATATCTTCTTTTGTGTACCAGGAAGAGGAAATGTCTACGTAGTCGCTTCCTCTTTAACAGAGACCCATAGCCCACATTCACACCAACACAAACATGTAGAATCTGCATAATGACTATATCCATGCCCACATAGTAATAGCCATTCAAGATACATACATACACAAGTGGACGGTCCTACTTCATACCCACACCACCACATACAAATAGTTGTGCATAATGACCGCATGCATTCTGCTGATGTCTGTGTACAAAGAACAGCTATTTCACATACATTTACACGCATCTTAGTATATCTATTGAACCCTATATTCAAACAGCTTGCACGCAGGGCAGCTATTTCACTTGCACATATACGAGCAGCTCTGCATGTTGATCACAACCTACTCCTACTTCGGAAAGCAAACAGCATTTTGTGCAGTGACTGCATTCACACTCACATAGTAATATGCATTTCACAATTACCCACAGGCATAAATTTTCGCTAAATTGATCACACCATGTATTTACAGCAGCACCTTCAGAGGTTCTGCATAGTGATAATCCCCACACCCAAATAGTTAAGGCAGATTGAAGAACCTGTACTTGATGCATATCAAATAGTGCAAAGGTTCTGCTTCTTGTCATAAAGTGTGCCTACTAGGGGATTATCTTGTACTTGCTAGTTAATCACCATGTCATAGAATATCTATATAATTGCCCATATAACAATGCATAGCTCTGCATATCGACCACAACCAATCTAAGTACACACTACACACATTCAAGTAGAGTTCTCCATGCACATGCAAAGCTCTGTTTTCAAACACAGACATACACAGAGAACTTTGTATTTTGACTACAAAATTTTCACATCGACACACACAAAAAGTGCAGTGCATTTGTCTTGCACTCACCAACATTGAGGACTTCTCAAACCCAAATTCCTTCATATTGACCACGATCGCTTGTATTAATGTAGGGAAAGTCTTCTCCCAGCCTCCACATCAATACACAACCACATAGAGCTTAACATAAGTCATGGTATGATCTTGGAGATATTCTCAGTCCTTGGGCCGTTATGCTGTTAAATTTTGAGTGTGTTTAATGAGCAATTGGCAACATTTGTCTTGAAGATGTAAATTTTGCATAAAATAGACCCAGCGTTCAAATGTGATTGTGATTGGTCTCACCTCTAAATTGCTTATGCCCGCCTATCTGGTCTCTTCAGTTTTAAAGTGTATGCAACTGACAATTGTGATTCTGGACATCGAAGACCTTTGTCACTTGCAGTAATTTCTCCAATCCAATGGTAAATGGATTCTAGTGTTAGCCTATTAGGATAAATCAATATATTCAAGAACTAAAACCTATACATCATGATTTTTAATGTTGTGTTGAATGTACCTGGATTTACAAAATTCATTTTAGTTGTTTGGAGGAGCTTTAAATTATTGTAGTTACTCTTTTATTGCAGGTTGGTTTTCCTGGACAAGGATACACACCTTGGAGAAGCGAGTCTTAGCTTCGTTTTTTAATGGGAAGTCTAAAACCCGGAACCCTGATATGTATTTAGAAATACGGAATTCTATCATGAAACGATACCACAAGAATCCACATAAACAAATTGTTCTGACAGATTTGTCTGATATAGTTTCAGAAGACACTGATGCAGTTCGTGAGACCATGGAATTTTTGGACCACTGGGGCTTGATAAATTTTCGGCCTTTGCCAAGCTGCCAACAAGATGGTCCTATTGCCAAAGAAGATTTAGATTCTTCTACAGAGAACACTAAAGATGAAATTAAAGACGAAATTGACAAAATTGCATCGGCAGCTTCAGTATTAGAAAAAATGTATTGTTTTGAAAAGGTCAGTTCCAGGTCTCGGAAGAAGACTTCTGCAGCTACCGCATCTGTTTCAATGCCAACCCCTGTTCTTACTGAAGCTGCGATTCCAGATTTTTTGGTTGGACCTCAAGGACCTGCAGTTGAATATCATTGCAATTCTTGTCAAGCTGATTGCTCCACAAAACGTTACCACTGCCAGAAGCAGGTGTGTTGGTGAACATTCTTTAAATGTCTTTTTTTGAGAACTTTTACTTACACCATGTCCTACACTTTATGCATGCTCTCACAAAATGTACAAGATGCTTGTTTATCTTGTTTCTTCTCTTTAAAGGGGCAAAATGCCCTCCAACTTTAGGTGCTGTCTATCTTCTTGAGTTGTACACTGCTGATCATGATACATCAAGAAAGCTTTAAAGTTTAAACACAGCTCACCACAGTAATAAAGTCTCTGAGCAATGGAATTATAAATTAAATATTGCATACGGGTCAAACTATCTAAACTAGATTCTCCAGAGAACAACAAGATACATCTAACCTCTTTTGGATACAGCAGCACAAGCTTGAGGCATTAAGACATAAGAGGGAATAGGAAATCTTTGCCAATTTATAAACTGTTTAAAACTGCATGAACACGGAGTATGGCTTGGAACTTCCCACAGACCAAATATAATGTCTTCATAATCATGAAGCGATCTGTGAAACCTTACAACCACATTCATCGAGGATTTTACATGCTACCTGATTTAAAGGCATGCTAACTAATTGAGGATATATAACTATTTCCCTAAAGGCCCTGCACTAATGAGGCATTTAAGTTAAAATCCCAACTCAATCTAGCCCAGAAATGAAGCATGTTCCTCTAAGAGATACTGTCAATAAAATTTCCTCCTTTCAAATCAAATATGTAAATATAATAATAGGATGTGTACATTTTTGGTGGCCCTAAGAGGCTAAGACAATAGGTTGGGGATCATGTCGTGGGTGTAACACTGTATATCCACCAGATTTGTTGGGCATATGGAACAGTGTAGATGTTTTTTCATATGGTTAGTGTGAATCTGGATTGTTCTGTAGGGCACAAATAATTTTGTGGATAAATATGGCTCCTTTTTAATATTATATTAATATTTTTGGAGTAAGAGATGGTAGAGCTGAGATCGTTCTGTCATTTTGGGATTTTTTAGCATTTCAGGTCACCTACTTCATAACTTTTTTCAAGTTTGCTGAGTGACAACAATGATTATGGCTACATCATAGCTTGTAAGTGTTTGGTTCTTGCAATGAAGGGGCGCAAGATTTGTACAAGCTCATGCTGAGTGATGAATTTTATCAAAATCTTAACCACGTTTGTATTCTGTAGCATTTTTTGTAATTTTAAATTTTTTTACATAACTATATTGAAATAAATCTTGAGCAAAAGTATAAATTTACAAAGATTTGCCTTCTGTAAGAGTCTAATGCACATGTATTTTTCAAGCCTGTACTATGTAACAAAACACACCTAAATCTGAGTTGCATTTGCATTATTGCATTTTGTGTGTTGCTTGTAAAAGTCCCAAAAATTAATGCTCGAACACAGACATAAGTAATATCTTCTGCCAAGTCCATGTAGAATGCTTTAATATCTGCTCTGCTTGTCATGATAATGAGTGCTATTGTTAAAGGTTAAAATATCCTTTTTGGGATCAGGAGTTTTTTTACTATATAATATGGGATCAGGAGTATTTTTATTATATAATACAGTGTCTGGTAAGCTACATTATATGGCTGTAAAAAGCAAGAATTTGTCATCTTTTACTGGTAATGTGCAAATTTGTATTAACCATTTGTTGTTATGCCAGGCAGATTTTGATTTATGTTCAGAGTGTTTCAGTGCCGAGAAGTTTGGAGCAGGCATGGCATCAACGGATTTTATACTTATGGAACCCATGACTGAGAGAGCAGGTGTTAGTGGTGGTAGTTGGACAGACCAAGAGACTTTGCTTCTTCTTGAAGCTTTAGAACTTTACGGTGACAACTGGAATGAAATTGCTGAACATGTGGCTACAAAATCCAAAGCTCAGTGTATTTTACATTTTATAAGGCTTCCAATAGAAGATCCTTTTTTGGAGGATAAGGACATGCCTGACACAATCATCCAGGGCAGCCTAGAAACAGTGTCAGGAAACAGAGATTTAACAATTGCCGCTTCTCAGAGCAATTCAGAAAGCCCTATTGCTAAAAGTTCTAGTAGCGAGGAGCTACCCGGGGTTTCTAAAAATGATGATGCTAAGTCAAAACAGGTAGATGAAGGTCAACCTTCTGAAAAGATAGTTGAGAACGAAGCGGTTAAAGCAGTGATAGCTGCTTTCCAGGCTGTTGGTGCATTATCGGGTTCTGAGGAGTCACTGTCATTTGCAGAAGCTGGAAACCCTGTTATGGCATTGGTAAGATGAAAAATTTGTTTCCACAGATTTCTTTTGCTCACCCTGGATATATTATTGCTATATATGTACTGCCAAATCCATCCTTCTGACCAATTTCTGGTTGTCCCTGTATGTTAGGGCTTTTTTTGGCGTTCATATTTTTAATTTTACTAAATGAAGAGAAGCTCATCTACTGCCTTGTTTGTAGGTGGCATTTTTTGCTGGCATGGTGGGACGAGAATTAGCTGCGGCTTCAGCTCAAAGTGCATTGAAGGCAATGCAGGATAATACACCTGCCATGCAGCTTGCTGCAAAGCATTGTTTTAGGCTGGGAGATCCTTTAGTTGATAGCAGGGATGAGAACACAAATTCAAGGTAGGTAATGTGTTAACAGACGCTAACAAGTTTGATAATAAGTGCTGTATGCTTTGTGATAACTCGATATCCATGGATGTAAGGTGAAGGAGTTGAAATGATAGCAGAGTTCTTGACGCCGTTGACAGGCCGGATGCACAGGAACTGGAAAGCGAACCTGTCTCTATGGAGCATGGCAAAAGCCCAGATGAGGACCCCCCTAAGAAAGTAGACGAATCAGCTATGTCTGGTGCACTAAAAGAAACAGAAACTTTGGAAGCATCGGCTTCCTTTCAAGAGTCCCAAGTCGGAACCGGAAGTTCAAATTCAACAATGACAAATGGGGAAAATACAGGTTTTAATCTCTCATCTATACTAATACATGTACTATATATGTGTGGACTTAACTTCATCTATATACTGTGGCTATTCCTAATGATTGACAGTGATATTGTTTTTCTTATGGTATCACTTGTATTACAGGAAAAGCTGATCCTGAACAATCATGCACTGCAAGTGGAGAAAAGACTGGTACTGGTCAATTAACTTTAATAGTTTATCAATGTAGCATATGTGATGCAGGTCATGAATTCAGAATTTCTGTTATTTGCTGACAGTGAATGGTATTTTTGTATGACATTTTTACAGATAAAGCTGATCTTGAACAAATTTGTAGCCCAAATGAGAAGAAATGTCCTGAGGATTCAATGCAGGTTGAAGATTCTCATGCTATGGATACAGAGAAAAATGCTAATGAGAAGAAATGTCCGGAGGATTCAATGGAGGTTGAAGATTCTCATGCTATGGACACAGAGAAAAATGCTAATGAGAAGAAATGTCCAGAAAATTTAGTTGTTCTGGAAGATTCTCACTCTTTAGATAATCTGAAGTCTAAAACTGAGGAAAAATGTGTTGGGGATTCAGCTGATGCGGAAGATGCCAATCGCGTAGAAAATATGAAGCATGCTGCTATTACTGTGCTCTCTGGAGCTGCAGTGAAGGCCAAACTTCTTGCAGACCAGGAGGAGGAGCATATACAACAGCTTGTGACTGAAGTCATCAATTATGAGGTACTGACTCTGATTATTAATCTATAGATCTTGTTTTTGAAAGTTTCTGTTATATTCATACTTCCAATTTTCTGCAGTTGAAAAAATTGGATATCAAACTTAGACACTTTCGGGAGCTTGAGAGTGCACTTGTTAAGGCACGAGAGCAGATTGAAAGGGAAAAACAAAGGTTACTCATGGAACAAGCAAATCTTGTGGCTGCTCGTTTTGGTTTTGCTGGAGCACAACCAAGATCCAGTTCACTGCCTTCAGCAATTGGCAATACACCTACAGTTGCATTGGGCCGATTTCCCTTGGGAGGGGGTTTGAGGTCTATTCCAAATACCAATGCTGGGACAGCAAGGCCACCGGTATTTATTTCCCCCCAAATTAGAAATGTCACTCCTCCAGCAGTTCCATCAGTTAGTGCACCTGCAACAAGTTCTGCTGCTGGAGGTACCTGTCAAACTTCAGATCCTCGAGAGGCCATGCCACCACAGGGTGCAAGTTTACATTCTGGCTTCCAATAATGACAGTCTTAATCATGTGTATTGCCTTCCAGTGAGAGTATTTGCTGAAGGAAAGTTCACAATGAGTGAGTCCCTACTGTGACTAAAGGAGATTTTGCAGAGCTCAGTTCACTTTGTGTAAAAAATGTTATATAATTTAATAATTTATCATTTCATTCTGATACCTTCTATGTCATACCTGAATGTTAGTTTATTCGTTTTATTTGCAGGTGATGATGTGGCATGATCGAATTATATTTGAAGTACAATCTGTACTCAATATAATTCTGCTCTACACATGAATGAATTCTAAGTAATTATTGAGCCTCACTTCTTTTCCAATACTATATTGCCCTGATCTTGTAATTCAACTCAATTTCTCATGAATATCGGCTATCCATTGCTGGGGATTTACCAGCTGATTAATGCATTAGATATTTTAATTCTCTTGATTGAAATGTATGCATTTTGAGGATACATATACTGAGACGCATGAAAGGAATAGGCGAGGTTTTTCGATTCTCCAGCATTATGGAATTCGAAGTGTTGGCCATTTATACTTAGGACCAAGTTCCGGTAGGGAGTGATATGTAAAAATTGAATCCTTTGATATGGTAGAGATATTCAAGAGGGAGTTCGACTGCAATTATGTGTACCATTATTTAAAATTTTGTAGACAACAACAACTGCTGTAAGCATTGAGCTCGTAACAAGGATTATTGATGACTTCCTTTTGTTAGGTTTATCGGCTTAATTTTCTTTGGCCTTCTTTTGTATATGCATCTGCAATGACTCTTTGCACCTGGAAATACTCACTTGTAAGAACTGAACCATACTAACCTGCATTCTCAGAGGGCTGCAGAGGGCTTGATTTCCTTTTTCTCAGGTGCTTCTGGTGATAGATCTTGGATTTAATGGGTATGCCTAGCTGAAATGCTAATGAAATTGGAGTACTTGTAGGGATTAGATATTGGCATGCATTGCCAGTAAGCATAAGGTTTGTGTTTTTCTTGATATAAGTGCATTCCTATAATGCTTTCCGAAAAATATCATTTTCAAGACTGTTGCAAATACTCAACTCCCCTGTTCATTGCAGATGGGACAGAAGCTGAAATTGCATGTTCATGAATAATTCCTCCAGCTGTCACAGATTCAACTTTGCTGGCAATGTTTAAGCTTCATGCAATAAAATTATCGGTACAGTTTACCATGTTCAACGTACAAAGCAAGTCTTGTAATGATTATTACTATTTTAGTTGATCTCATATTATTTTTGTTATCTGCTGATTCCCTTTACTTGCACTTGCTTCCTTAGCGTTACTGGTGGTGATGTACGTTACAAACATCAATGCCCCTCCATGTTCTTTTTTATATAAAAGCTCAGTTGCATTATAATCAATGTTTGTGAGTTTTCAGCATGCGGAGACATGGGGACAAGTTTTTGGGTATGGCAAATTTTTTTCCATGTTTTGGGGACAGCAGGGAATGGTTATTGGAAAAATCTCATCATTTGCAATGATAAGTCTCCGCTCCCCCTTTAGGTTTTTAGCGTTTCTTTTCTTGAAAAGTTAACATCAAGTTTTTACACCAAATGGAGAACGTCTCCTCCAAGTCCTCTAGTCCCTGGGACATGAAGGGCATTGGCGACACTACATGGACAAATGGGGAAACCCCCTCCAAGTCCTCTAGTCCCTGGGACATGAAGGGCATTGGCGACACTACATGGACAAATGGGGATGTTTCCCCATTGACAACTGATTAAACTTGAAAAAAATGTGAAATGCATTTTATACAAATTCTGGTTGTATGATGTTGAATTTTGTTTAGACATTGTTGGATTGCATCGGACCGTTAGGGGAGTTTACTACTAGGTGTTATAGCTAACTTCATGCACCCACAGAGCCTCAACCATACATTGGATTTCAACGATGTTTTTCTGGTTATCTCTGGATGCGACTTAACTAGTTAAAAAATATTTTATAGCTGCTGGGTATTAAGGATGCTCCCTGTAGAATTTGTTAAGTGCCAAAGGGTTAAAACGTGGTCATTTTAAAGTGTCATTTGTTAAGTGCCAAAGGGTTAAAAGGTGGTCATTTCAAAGTGTCATTCGATATCTACTTAAAGATGCCCTAAAAACCATGCATTCAAAAGTATTTGTGGACAAATGTCCCACTAGTCGTGCACAAATAGGCTAATTATGAATAAATAAAAAAAGTTAAAAAATGATTGTTTATTAGTACATGTGAAATTTATTAATAGATTTTTAGTTATCATAGTTTGACTACTCCCTTAAGATTAGTAATTTAAAGGTTGAAAGGTGTCCCACTAGTCGTGCACAAATAGGCTAATTATGAATAAATAAATAAAAGTTAAAAAATGATTGATTATTAGTACATGTGAAATTTATTAATGGATTTTTAGTTATCATAGTTTGACTACTCCCTTGAGATTAGTAATTTAAAGGTTGAAAGGTTGAGTGCACAAAAAGTACTGGGGCTCTTGCCCACTCTTCCCCTAATATCTACGGGCAATGACCGTTACAAAACATTGAACACAAATCACAGAGAAAATGGAAGGTATCGACTCAAAGAAATATATCCTATTTCTAAGCTGCAATTATTAGTTGAAAATGGAAGGTATCGACTTAAAGAAATATATCCTATTTCTAAGCTGCAATTATTAGTTGATGGAGATCCGAAAGCTCTTCAGGTTTTGACATCTTTTATGCTAACACGCCCAAATCAACAAAGCTTAATCGCAAGTCTGTTCTTTCCATCTAGTTGAAGTTTTAAAGAAGCTAAGTGCATGTTTTTGATTCCTTAATTTCACCATTATTGCGTTGAAAGTTTTATGGAACATATCAGCGATTGCCCAAATATTTACGAAGAATGATGGTGGCTGAGATAGCTTACGAGCTTCGTAATGGTGCTGCTATTTACGCAGGCCTGGAATTTGACTGATTTTTTTTTACGACGGTTTGATCATTTCAATGCCTTAAATCTACCGGTTTGAGAAAAAATGCATTGTCCATTAATTGTTTGTTGTCATGACAAATTTTTGAATTCATATCAAAATATTTTAAAAATAAAGAATTTTTATATCTCATCTTTTCAAAAAATGTAAATCAAGTTGTATTTTTATGATAAATATTATAAATTAATATATATTAATATTATAAATTAAAGTATCATAATTTTTTTGGGGTTCACCACTTAGTGTGTTGGTTAAGTAGTGGTGGTGTTGTCGTCCCCACCTAGGTTTAAATCTCTGCTGGGCCATTGTGATTGCGGGCTTGCGCCTTCGCTGATTCAATGTGCTCTCACATGTTTGAGTTCTAGCTTTGTAATAAGGAGATAAGATCTCCCACTTGTGGCTTGACTAGTTCATAGCTCCAGATCAAAAGTGTTTCATGTGGAGTTGGAGGGCGTGTCATGCCAACGTCACCGGTCACGTTAAAAAGTTTACTAGACATTTAAGATTATATATATATATAGTTTATTAATAACTTAAATTGTCATATATAGTTTTACATATTTTGAAGTTGTATAGGGTAAAAAATGTAACAAATGGCCAAATAGGTCATCAAAATCTAGGCTACCTATTGCAAACAATCAATGACATACTCCATAGTCTTAGTCTTCCTGCTTTGTTTATGTCATGTAATTTAGGTGTTGTATGCAACTATTAGGCATTCAGACCTTAACTTGAAGATTGTTCACCCAAGACAAAAAAGATCTTGCTTGATTATGTACACACTCTTTTACCTAACAAAGACTCAACTCTCAATCTCTTTTGGAGGACTTTTCATATCTCCATGCCAATAGGGAAGAGATATAGGATGTTTTGGGCTTGCACAAGAAGGGGTGGTAGGACAATTGACAATAGGTAAGAGATATATGATGTTTTGGGGTTGGCACAAGGGGTGGTAGGATAATTCAATATAGGATGTTTTGGGCTTGCACAAGAAGGGGTGATAGGACAATTGCCAATAGGGGAGAGATATATGATGTTTTGGGGTTTGCTCAAGGGGTGGTCGGATAATTCAAGTTTTCTAAATGGGTTTTCTTTGATTTTAATAAGATTAATGTTAAGTTGAGAGTATTGGTAGGATTGAGGAGAGATCTAAGAGCCCAACTGAATGGAGGGAGATATATTGTAAATTGTCATGGCCAATGAGATTTCTCAAATGATAAATGATTATGACAAAATAATTAAAAGCTTAGAAGATAAAGTATAGGAGGTTAACTAGAACTTAGAACATGTGTTTTAGATTAGTCGTTGTTCAATTCAAAACATGATGGAAGGGATTGAGATCCTCGTCACAAAACTTAAGGAGCTAAGAAAGGAGTAGTTTGTTGATACCACGCTGCTAGGGATAAGAATGATGACCAAAATCTCAAGGAGAAAGGTCAACATGTTATTTAACACATCGAGAAAGGTGTGAGTTTGTGCACTATAGAGAGTAGAAAAGAAGAAATCATTTGAAGAAGAGAAAAAAAGGAGCTATTGGATTTGGCGAACCTCCATGGGAATTGGATGTTGTTGAGACTCTTTAGAAATTCTGGTAGGGTTCTCTTGTTGTCTTTGTTTTTGTTTAGTATTTTTTAATTTGTTGTTAGTTCGTTGTTGGTTGATTGCTAGTTTGCAATATTTTATCTATTGGTAATGTTTAGTAAGTAGGGTTACGGGCACCTTCAAAATTTATTTTATCCTTTAACAAAAAACAATGAACATTCTAGCTTTTACTTTTTGTTTGACAAACCTCCTATAAATAATATTAATCAAAGAGAACAATTGAATGCTACTTCTTACTCTATTAGCAAATAGTATCAAAATCAAGGTGAAAATTGTAGCTAGATGCAGACTTTCTACCGAAATCATCAAGCCCATTAGAGTTTGTGCATCCAATCATATGAACCTATTTTAATTGCATAGAGAATCTTGTGTTATAATCCCTTATATGTAATGTAGAATGAAAAATCAAGAACTCTACAATTGATTGTTGATCTTCGTAGATGCAAAACATATAATAATTTCCTCATAAGAAGAAATACTTATAGGCAACCAAATGATATATATATA